>MJUT01058223.1:196501-210286 GCA_002080005.1 Gigantidas platifrons
TTTTTTTTTGTTAGGAAGAAAATCCTTCAGGAGATGAGGTCAACACATTATTATTTCATTTGAATGAAATCAATATTGATGTTGTGTTGTACATGTGTATCTAGTCTTAACAAAACTTATCTGGTGAATTCTGATATTTTTCTGTAGCATAGGTGTCTTCTTTCTTTTCCATATTGGCCAGCAGTCATGGCTGTAAACATGAGCATTTTGTTAGCACTTTACCACTTTACTTGAACTGTGTTTATCTTGTCTTAATTACTTTCTCATCTCTTCTACATGAGTGGGAGGGGCTCTTCATCAAATGTCAATAATATGGCATCATTTTGACTTCTGCTATAAAACAGAAAGCATAAGATAACTGTTTGCATTGTTATTAGGACATAATGAAGTCATTTCTCTGAGAGAAAAAACAACATTATTATGGGACGAAGTCCCAACTATGGTTGAAATAGCAAATTTTTTCTATATACTAATGACTAAATTTTCATGCACCGGAAATGACATACCGGAAGTCAATACATGGTTAAATCTGTGCAGAAAATCGGATGCGGACGTTTCGTAACCTGGTCGTTTTGTACCTAGATCGGGACTTAATAAACGACAGAAGATTTGGGTCTGGGTCCCCCTATTTGTCCCCTCTTTTAAGAAAATCTGGATCCACCCTCGGTCTACTTTGAAAAAATATTATAGGTCCATATATCCGAGTTAATATTGTTTAAAAAAAAATATTGGACTTCGTCCCAAGTTAGGTAACACCTATTATCATATTATTCATTTAGCTCAATTATACTGTTGAAGATGTGGTTTGCTCAACTTTATATGAACAGCTTGTTTAAGGTGTAGATATTTATTACATAAAACTTAAGATATTCATATTACTGTTAGAGAATTTCATTGAAATGTACTGAAATAGACAGGTTCTATGGTTGTGGTTGACAAATCTGCCAAACACACCATCATGAATAACCATCAATTTCCACAAAATCCCCAAAACAGACAACATAAAACCATGTTTCTACCTTGGTGGAACAGACATAAAAATGTGGCAGAGTTAAACTTGTTAAAGGTGTATTCCAACCATTTCTTCTTGATAGCTAGACAAAGGCTAAACAATACACACCCTGCACCGTTTCGATTCAATTTAAAAAAAAAAAAACATGCTTTCACAGAAATCATGACAATATCAATATGGACAATGCAATAAAGAGGAAGTGAATACTGCTACTTCACAGTTTATGTACTTTCTCAACAATCAGAATGAAAACATGAATCATGGCCAAAAAAAAAAACAATAATAACATAGAAAAATAAAAATTAGTAGTCTAATAGTGATTGGTGAACAAGAGACCAGAAGTCTTCTAATTGATACTGTAGATGTCCTCCATATGAAATGAATATTCATGAATCGTCCATTACTTTGAGATAAACTTGTATATATTTCCTATTGTATTGAGATCCTACGTGCCTATTAATAACTTAAAACCAGTTTATCTAGATTGTCCTTTTTTAATTGCCCCTTCGGTATTCTCTAACGTTTATTTACATACATGTATATGTAAAAACTTGACCAAAAACAATATCTTAGATATCGTATACTGTGATTGTAGGATGAAGAACGTCAGACAAAATGTTAGTTATTTTCACAATGTTAACCTTGAAGACATTTATCTTCTGCTAGTTTAGTTATCTACATATAAAATTTCTTCTCATCAGGCTAATTTCTTCTTTCCTTAGCACTATATCATTCTACATGTAGTACATTTTTATATTTTACTATGGGGCCGTCATGGTCGTTATCGTATGGTAGTTGGATTTACAACTACCTGTGCATTCAGTGCCTATCATTACTAAAGTTGTGAGTTCGAATCCCACTCATGGAGAGGTGTGCTCGATACAACATTATGTGATAAAGTTTGTCAGTGACTTGTGGCAGGTGGGTGGTTTTCTCTGGGTATTCCGGTTTCCTCCACCATTAAAACTGACTGCCACGATATAACTGAAATATTGTTGAAAGTGGTTATATACAGCATAACCAAAACCCTATATTTTACTAAAGGGTCCACAGGCTTCTATTTAAATCCTAGGTGAGTCCTTACATGAGTTTTTAGATGAATTTTCATTCATGTTTACTTACATCTAAACTAAATACATAACAATAGGATTGTGACTGGCCTATGTTTATGTGGAGGTGTACTTGATACAATATTACGTGATAAAGTTTGTCAGTGATTTAAGACAGGTCAGTGGTTTTCTCTGGGTACTCTGGTTTCCTCCACAAATAAAACTGACTGCCACAATATAACTGAAATATTGTGAAAAGTGGCATTAAACACCATAATCCTAACCCTATGTATATAGATATTTACATAGATGTTATTTAAATAACCCAAATAGCATCTTTTGGATGAAATTTCTTAACAGGATTTAAATAACATTTGCATCAAGTTTTTGTCATTGATTGCTCAGACAAATAGTTGTAATAATTGGTTTAGAAATCTTTTAAATTATGTTTTACGTGTTAGTGAACAATGCATGTTTAAAATCCATTTCCCTAGTAACTATATTACTATTAGATGTTAACATCAGTTACACAAGGCCAATATTATTAATATTTTTTTTTTAATGTAAATTCATATTTTGGATGGTATTAGTGATTTCACACCTAAATTTAAAAGGAGAAGGAGATGAGGCAAGCTAATAAAATCTAGAAACAAGATCAGGATTTAGTCATATTAACCATTGATGCATTTCTATCAATTTACTGTTTACTAGGGGCAGTCATGGTCGCGATCGTATGGTAGTTGGATTTACCACTATCTATGCAGTGAGTACCTATCACCACTAAAGTTGTGAGTTTGAATCCCGTTCTTGGCAAGGTGTACTCAGTGCAACATTATGTAATCAAGTTTGTCAGAGACAGGTCGGTGGTTTTCTCTGGGTACTCTGTTTCCTCCACCAATAAAACTGGCCGTCACGATATAAATGAAATATTGTTGAAAGTGGCATTAAACTGAATAAAAAGCATAAAATTATTGCTGAGTATTGGAAGTCAATATTACCCAGGTTTCTCCATACAGTTTGATTACATTTTCAAACTCATTGCTTATTCTACTTCCTCTTTGTGAGTCCCATATACTTTTCTATGCAAATACAAATTATGGATGGTTGATGTTTGATACCAAGAATAATAAACCAATACCTAATGATGAATTTTCACATTTTTACTTCTCTACTTCCTAATTGCAGACATGTACTGTTATAAATATTGTACATTAGTTGAACCATTTTGTGACTCCTTCCTAAACGTCCACATATTACAACTTCTTTTAATACATTACAAGTTTAATCTAGGCAATATTTGAGAGAAATTAACATGTTTGAGGGTCATTTAGTTTTTTAACTAGGAATTTTTCTTGTTTTAAATGGTTGGATTTAATTAAGAATTGAATGCAATCGTTTGTTGTCTTATTGGCATGTGAAAGTGTGGACCAAAATACATTTTGTATGAAACGTAATATCGCTTCATATAAAAATATACTTTTGTCAACGCTTTTACACCCAATAAAACTACAAAAATTGTATTCAAGACTTATAATTACATTTTTACATAATTAATTGCAATTATAATTAGTATTATTTGTTTTTATATTCCACATTTTCAACTGTTGTTATTGTACATAGTAAATAGTTTTTATGATGTTGGAAAATAGTTTCTGGACGTGAGCATCGTTGAATTATTTTACACTTCATTGACTGATGAAGAATTTACAAAATGTACAAAAAGTCTGCTTTCCATGAATTGAAAAGCCATTATAACTAACTTCACAAATCCCCCAGATTCTATTAACATTTTTCTTACATTTAGAAAATAACATTACAAATGTTTGTCATTTTGTGTTGCTTCATTATAATATACATTGTGTGATATCTTTCATACATGCAGTATAAATATTCAATAACTTTATTTTGCAGACATACCATAAGAGTTGTTTTAAATGTACAGCATGTGGTAAAGGCTTAGACTCTACAACTTTAACACATAAAGACGATGACGTCTTCTGTAGATGTAAGTCACATGTATAACATTGTAAGGACATATCACATGCTGTCAGTGAGTTATTGTTGGTCAATGCCAAATGAGCAATTTTTCAGTATATCATAGCGATACAAAGTTCCGTTGGATGAGATGATATTGTCCTCTTTGTACTAGACCAACACGCTTAGTTGGATTTTTTTTATGGTGCTAGCTCACTGAACAATCTGCAGGTAGACATGTTGCTCCACTTGGACACATTATTCTGATTCTAAGTCACACAGTCTTTACTCTTACTTCTTAATGTTGTATGCTTAGAGGTGATGCAGCAATTAACCAATGTCATAGTCTTTTGTGTTACTCAACCGGAGCTCTAACTTACGATCTACTGCAAATGAGAGGAGCAAGTCAACTATTACACCTCTGATGCAGTCCATAAGACATGTGATACACAAAGTTACATTTTTAGGCATTTGCCCTCATTAAAATTAAAGGGATTAATTGAAATGACTGTTCTAAAACCCAAAATTAAACAACCTGTCTTTGACCCATTTGAAGGTAGTTTTAATGTTCAAGTCGGAGATTGAAACTTTTACAAATGTCAATATTTGCATAACCAAGGGACATAACACACAAACAATAGATTTAAAAAAAAGATTCCTAAATAAAACTTCCTGTGTTTAATTGACATAAAGGTGATTTAATTTTTAGTCAAATGATTTGCTATACCCCTGCTCCACCGGAGGGGGGTATACTGTTTTACCTCTGTCCATCCTTCCGTCTGTCTGTCCTTCTTTCCCAAGATATTTTTCGTCGCATTTTTCTCAGCAACTATTGATGGCAGAAATCTGATATTTGGTCACAAGCTTCATATAGGTATGCCATATTGTGGGGAGCGTTTTTGGACCCGTCAGATTCCTACTTCCTGTCTGCCGACTTAGTTGGTTTTTATACACATTGAACATATAAATGTATGCGGGGGTATCATAAGTGAGCATTAGCTCACAGTTCATCTTGTTTTTTCTTAAATATATTGAGCTAATGTTTGAGACCCCCTTCTTCTCTTTCAAACTAATATCTGAGTTTGACTTTGTCACAAAAATTGGATAACGAAAGTCTCTGTTCGTAAGGTCAGCTCATTTAAAATACCACCTCCTTCAGCATTTATTGAACATCACATGGAGTTAATATTTTATTATGTATTCACCCAAATATAGCTTGAAAATTTTGGATATTGGCATAAATTATTCAATCTATTTGAATTATATAATTTCTTTTTCAAGTTAAAAAAAAAAAGGAGGGGGTGGAGCATGCATGTATTTAATGATGAGAGTGTTCTTTTTTACAGCTTGTTATGCAAAATATTTTGGACCAAAAGGATTTGGATTTGGACAGACACTTCAGCATACAGGTTAAATAAAAGATTGATGAAAGATGAACAGTTGAAAGGTCAATGATATAAGGAATAATATTCAGGAAACAGAATCAGACTGTCACTAACAATGTATAACAATTAAATTGTAAAAGACGATATTTTGTATTTTATTATAAAATGATCAATTGCCTCTGTATAGTTTAGTTATGCTACTATATTATCATTTATTCCAATTTTATAACAATTCTGGCCAAAATAGTTGTTTGCACAATGTGAAATTCATAATGTATTTAATTTTTGACACAGTTAATTTCAAACTACAAATTACACTATATTTTTGTTTTTATTGTTTTATGACAATGTAGATGTTACCTATATACCACATTCACACACATATTCTATTACCATCAAAAATAGTAAATGAGAGATTGGATATTAAAATTCTCAAGGAACCAAACAATAATCTACACATATTTGACCTTGTCAGTAATGTACTTAGGGTCATGAAATCTACAAAGACTTAGAATCTACAAAAGTCCATTTTTATATTCATTTCTAGATTCCATACCTGACGTAATCTTAGGATCATGTTTGTATTTGTTCATCTTCAGTTAATAATTAGCAAAACTCTTTGGTGTTGAACACAGAGCAGGCCTTCAAATGTATTTTTTTATATAAATTGCCTCCTTTCATGAGAGTAAAAAATAGTTTTTTTTACTAATTTTTTAAATGATTAAAGGAACAAAATATCAGGCTTTCAGACTTGCATACTTGATTGAAAAAAAAATAATGAAGACCTTTTTTTTTTTTTAATTCATACCAAAGTCTCATAAAATATTTAATAATGTTGAAAATGTGAGACATTTTTCTTTTTTTTCTTTTTACATATATTAGATTTTTCAGATTGAAATTTTATATTAATTGCTAAATTTTATGTTAGTTTTTATGTTGTAACGTGTTAACACAGAACCAATTCAATGTCAATATATATTTATATATGTATATTAACAGTGTTCGTAACCATTCGTTACAGTAGTTTTATATCATTGTATACAAGGAAATGGATGTATCATTGACTGTGTTGTAGGAATATAATGTTTTATTTTATTTAAGATCTTCATGTTACAGGTATATTTTGAATTTCTGATATTAAATACAATTTAAATCAAACCAATTTTTATTTCTATATATTTTTTTATTTTATATTTCTTGTATTTTAAGAATAATCAAACCAGATTTTTTTTCATGTTTTGCACTGAAAATAATCAATAATAGATCTTTAAGGTTGTTTTTTTTTATAATTTATTTTGTTTTTTATGGTTTTATAGGTTTTTATGCTTAGATAATATTTAGCCCAAATTTCTGTTTTGTCTTGCCTCTTCAAATTACTCAAAGTCACTTAATAGATACAATATTTTGTATACAATGACAAAAGTTGGCCTTTTAGGGAAGACGACTCTTCTAAAGGAGTTATTTAAGTAGTATCTTCACTATCTAAATGGACAATGGTGTTATAAAATAGAGGGCCCTTACTTTTAGGGAAGACGACTCTTCTAAAGGAGTTATTTAAGTAGTATCTTCACTATCTAAATGGACAATGGTGTTATAAAATAGAGGGCCCTTACTTTTAGGGAAGACGACTCTTCTAAAGGAGTTATTTAAGTAGTATCTTCACTATCCAAATGGGCAATGGTGTTATAAAATAGAGGGCCCTTACTTTTAGGGAAGACGACTCTTCTAAAGGAGTTATTTAAGTAGTATCTTTACTATCCAAATGGGCAATGGTGTTATAAAATAGAGGGCCCTTACTTTTTTCTGAGAGCAGAACTGGAAAGATGAGCATCAAATTTCTTCTATTTAGCACTTTTATTATGATCAATTTATAAACAGTATTTACAGCATGTGGTAATCACAGATAGGAAGTTTATACTCTGTATATAAGTATATTTAAAGACAATATTTATTTACTCTAGACTAACTTTTAGTTACCAGCAATTATTAATGCTCAACAATTTTTTAATGGTATAGATTTAAGTTTGTGGTTTAAAGGGGAATTTGCAGTAGTACCTACCAACAAAATTTGTGGGCGGAGCTTTTCATCAAAAATCCCCGTTGATATGAACACCATATTTATGAAACTGTATGTTACGTGACCAAGGTCACATACCTCAGAAATTTGAAGTGATTTTTGTAGGTTTTAGACTGGTGAAGAATATTATTTTTAATAAGACTAAAAGTTTCATAGGGAGGAACACTAGTGACCATGCCTGTCAAATATTTTGCTCCAAAAGTAACTATGGAACTATGTATCATTGATTTTTCCTCCTCGAGATAACCGTGATCAAAATAATGAACAATCTGAATGTTTGCTCTGCCCATAGCTATTTATATCCACGGTCCCGGTTTAAAGAAATATCATGTTTGTAATAATGAATAAAAAAGTAACATAAATAAATGGTATTTAGCGTATCTTGGTGCTTATACAGTATTCTCTCTCTTATACAGCCTCTCTCACCAATGGCTACCCTTAACTGGCCAGATTTCAAATGCTTTAAGATAGTAAATTTCTACTAAATTGCCCCTTCAAGTGAGGCCACCCCTCTTATAAGAACACTTTTTATTGTATACAGGATAACCTTGTGATAGAGGAACTACTGTATAAACAATACATATAATAGCATTCCAAGGGATCATTTGAGTTTAATGAAAGGTTTTTGGAAAAGTAAATATTTATATATTTTGTATGTTTACCATACATTCCAAAAAGAGCAACAAAAAATTGTCAAAATGCCGAAATGGAGCAGTTATTGAATATATTGGATAAAGCTTGATAATTAGGTTACAAGATTCGCAATGAATTAAAAGTAAGCATCTAAAGCCTCTAATCAATTATATTTTGACCACTAGAGCCCAAATTATTAATTTGAGAACAAGAGCCTCAAATAATTTGGACTTAAAGCCTCAATCAAATAGATTAAGACAACTAAAGCCTCAATAAGTAAAATTTAGATAACTAGAGCCTCAATTAATTAAAATGTGCTGTTTTTTTGTTTTTTGTTGTGAACTTGTTTTACCAAAAAATACGGCAACTGTTGTCTATATTCAACCAACTAATAATCATTTAGATACGGTTAATACCGAAAAAGAAAAAAAAATTAAATTCCTGAATTGAAAGTCAACTAAAATTAATAATTTACCATAATGTTACTGATAACATGATTGTATGTAATTGGTCTGTTCTTCAGTTGTTGATAGTTTTCAGGGTGTCCAATGGGGATAGAGAATGGTGTAACAAATGAACAGAGATTTGAAATGCTTCTACTCTAGTATTGAAGATGTAAACTTACTTTAAATCTGTTAAAAAAAAGTTTGTTTACCATGTTCCCATGCTGCACTTAGTGCTCCACTCATTTGTCACATGTAAATTTGAAGATAAGAATGGTTATACATGTATTGTTGTGACAATGGGGTTCTCAACTTTGATCCACATCAATCAATATGGAGTACTTATAATTTGAATTTTCTTGAATATCCCTAAATACGTTGTAGTTGATTTTAAGCAGGTTATGAATGAATCTAAATGTAGTTAAGTATGGCTTTGTCATCAATTTATATTTAATTGTTATATAATTTTGAAGGTTGTAATTATCTCAATTTGTATAATATTTGAGAATGTTTTAATGTCAATTTTTAGTACTTACTATGTTTTTTTGTATTAGATATGTTTTTACAATATTTGTTAGAAATTATTTGTTATACAATATTACCATGGTTTTTTTATGAAATGTAGAACAGCAATACAAGCACTGTTCTTTTACTTTAATTTATGTGTAAGTGTAAAATTGGATAGTACATCCATGTCATTTATTACTAACTTATATACATAATTGTACACATCCTTGTACATTTTTTGTACATGTATTACTTTTTCTGTTGTCTCACAAATGTCTGTCTATTTCTTAGTTTTGAATTTGATGTTTGATCTTTATATGAATTTAAAGTGGGTTTTTTTTTTTTTATGAAAACTTGAAGAAATACTTTAAACAATTATATCTATATAAAATAAGAATAAAAATGGGGTAAGTTATAAGTGATTAGTTTTATATTAATGTGAATACTGAATGCTTGAAATGTTTTTTGACGTGAAAACTGGAAGAAATTCATAAAAAGACTTATAAATATAACATAATGATAGGGTTAGTACATAGAAGTGATTAGTTTTCATAACATAGTTGTATTTTATTTTTACATTTTTCTTGTGAAGTCAGATTTATGATTTAGATTACTGCCCATTTCTTAGGAGAATATCAGTTATCATATGTACTGTACACATTCTACAACATGATTTTAATTGGAAGTAATATCGGACCAATAGAATTTCTTGAAAAGGACCAATAATTATTTGTTTGGATAAATGTTTACATTTTTAAAGCCATATTAAAATCCTGCCAAATTATCTTGTAATTTATTGTGTATAATATTTGTACTAGTCAAGACACCAGTGAATATGTGTATATATTTCTTATTACTTGTATTTATTCTTATTTAATCTAGGGCTGTATTTGTTTCAATCTTTTGAGACTTCTGACTCCTGTGTTGGGCATCGATTGATTCATTATTATGAGGAAAATGGAATCTCTCTTTGTAGCTAGGCAGTACATGTACTTGATTCATATCTTTTATAATATTTCTATTAGTTTGTTCATTTGTTAATAGAATTGAAAAATGTGAAATGCTGAAATGAAATCTTCTATCATCATTTAAAAAAAAGAATTGGAAGATGGATCTATTTGGAGATATGATAGAGAGTGTAATTTTCATTTTTTTTTAACATAACAAGTGATGATTTAAATTTTTTTTTAATTGGAAACTAACATTGATCTTGAATCTCACTAGATACTGCAAATATATAAGAAATGTGGAGTTGTCTATTTCAACATATGAATTGCCAAAAATTTGATTTAAAAGTGAAATCTCAAATTTGAAGGTATGACATACATATCTTTGGCATGATTTTCCTTTTTTTTTTTCTTTTTCTTTTTCTTTTTTGACTATCAACTTGGTGAAATGTCAAGTTGTTCTGTTAGAATCAATTGTTAACATCTGCACATTATTATGTATCATGGTTTTTATATTGACCAGTGTCTATGTATTTTATATTGATCATATCTGTTGTACAGCATTTTAGTAGAAAACTCGAAACTTTTGTTTATGTCTGTTAGCACATGTATACAATTTTTATTTTCAAATGTTCTGTTTGTTAAGGTACAAAAAACATACAAAATATATTTTAAAATTATTTAAATTTGGCTCACAAATTACTACTTCTACCAAATACTGACTGCCTTCAACTAGTTGAAGATTATGTATTTTAAATATTGCTGCGTTTGTTGATTTAAGGGGGGAGGGAGGATGAAAGTAGAACAAGTTCTGTTTTTAAATTGACAAGTTTCCTATGGGCATTTTGACAACTTATAAAGTTTTCACAAATATATATTGTATGTATTTTCATTTAGTTTAGAGTTTTGTAGTAATTGCTTTATTGTTGTTGATTCATAAGGTGCCATGGCTGTTAGTGTTAACAGACCAGATTTATGTTATGTTTATGGTGTAAGTTAACAGTCTGTGTGTGAGTGTTAGCAGGTCAGGTTAGTGTTAACATATCATATTTATGTTAATAATTTGTTTGTGAGTGTTAACGGCTCAGGTTAGTGTTAACAGATCATATTTATGTTAATAATCTGTTTGTGAGTGTTAACGGCTCAGGTTAGTGTTAACAGATCATATTTATGTTAATAATCTGTTTGTGAGTGTTAACGGGTCAGGTTAGTGTTAACAGATCATATTATGTTAATAATCTGTTTGTGAGTGTTAACAGGTCAGGTTAATGTTAACAGACCAGATTTATGTTAACAATCTGGTTGCGAGTGTTAACAGACTAGAGTTATGTTAACAATCTGTTTGTGAGTGTTAACAGGTCAGGTTAATGTTAACAGACCAGATTTATGTTAATAATCTGTTTGTGAGTGTTAACAGGTCAGGTTAGTGCTAACAGACCATATTATGTTATGTTTTAATGGTGTAAGTTAACAGTCTGTGAGTGTTAACAGGTTAGGTTGTTGTACAATAAATGCTTCATTGCAATTTTCTTGTTGTCATATGTCGGCCATTTTGTTTTGTTTTATATAGTGTACACTCGTTATTCCGTGATCTTCACTTGTTGCCATCAAATTTCAAAGTCCAACTTTTCCAGAAATCATGTAGATTTTATGTAAATTTCTCCCTCAATGTATTGCCATACTCCAAAATATAGTGTGGTTCAAAAGACCTTGATATAACAAGGGAATATGGACTTTTCTACTTAGAAAAAACATTAACTACATAATATGATACAGAAATTAACATAATTATGTACGATCTGTACTTTAAATTCAATATTTTAGTTGTCGAGGAAATCGAGAGTACCTGACCTGACCTGACGCAAATCACTGACCAACTTTATCATATAATGTATCTAGTACACCTTTCCTGAGCGAGATTCTAACTCACAACTTTAGTGGTAATAGGCATGGATTGCATAGGTAAATGGCACTAAGCAACCATTCAATCGGTCATGATTTATTAAGACAAATATATGTTTAATTATTAGATTGAGTGTTGTTTTCGTTAAGTGAGCAATTTTTCAACTGTAAAGACTAGACCAATTATGAAAAGAAAAATTTAAACAGTGATGTTCAACAATTCCAGCAATATCAACATAACAAACAAGCTTACAAATAATTGTGTAATATAAGGGTGGCACTGTGAGCTGCCAAATGTTGGGGAATTTTTTTTGCAAGGATTGTGGCATTCTCAAAACACAAGGCACTCATTTATATCTTGTTCTAAGACATGACTAGTGAATTTGATTCATCTTCCACGAGGGGATAAACAAACCTTTTAGGGATAACAACAATCTGTTATAAACAGACCTATCATACTCTCCTAATCCAGCACGACTTCCTGGAAATAATACAACAGGTATAAATTCTGGCTTGGGATTACCTTTGCACAGGAAATAGCAAGTTGAACCAACAGATGGACAATGGATTCACATTCAAAAGTCTGGAAGACTGGCAGGCGCGTAGCTCCCTATACACTAACATGCAGTTGCGTGCACATCGGCGTGCTGAAAAAAAAATAAGAGCAAAAAAAATAAAATATTCACAGTATCTGCTTCCTCGTGTTATAGGAAATATTACGAACGAACAAATCGCGACATTGTATGAGACATACCAGCCTGACCTGACATGTAATTTAGACGAATTCAAGAGGGGGGTCGCTCGATGGCGAACACGCTGGAGTATAACACCTCGCGATCAGATGCCAACTTCACTTTGTGAGACACTTGATGCGGTAAACCCGGTGCTATATCCTTCTATAGATACCATCTTGTGTATCATGTTGACAATGCCGGTAACAAGTGCTACCGCAGAGCGATCGTTCAGTGTACTACGTCGGTTGAAGACATGTACGATCAACAATGAATAACGATAGGTTGTCATCGCTAGCATTAATGCATATATATCACGATTTCAGTGTGGATTTAGACAAAGTTATGGAGAAGTTCGTGTCTGCTAAGACACGAAGAACAGATTTTGGGCAATTCTAAGTAAATTCTGTCTAACAAAATCATGAAATCAGTGTGTTGCTTATGTATTCAAGTTACCCATGAAAACACCTCAGAACGCACCTCAATTGCTTGCCCATTGTCGGTGGTTCACTAAAACTGGTCGCCATGATATAGCTGAAATATTGTTGAAACTTCAACTTCGGGAAATTCAATTTTGTTACTTAGTAGCATCCGCAAGCAGACATCTCACTAAGGAATACTATGTACACATAACGCGCGCAGCAGAGCCTCAAAGTTTAAAAGATAACAAGTATTTACACTGTACATAATATAGGAACGGTTAGTATTGTTCCTTTATAGCCACCTTAAAGGTGTCTAGATCCGGAATGGCTATCACAGGTGGTGGCAAGCCGTTCCATAGAATGATTGTTCGAGGGAAGAACGAGAATTTGTAAGCATTGATATTTGCACCTATTGTTTGTAATTTTGCTGAATGACTGTCTTGTTGATGTTACTCCTGTCATAATGGGATGATGGTAAACTGGCACTGCGATTAAGTGATTAACTATCTTGTACATAAGTATAACGTCTGATGTATTTCGTCTCTGTTGTAATGTTTCCCAATTTAGTTGTTTGACCATCTGGCTTGAACTTTCGGGTTTTTTGTAGTCTAATGGTTTGTTCAAGACAAATCGTGCAGCGTTCTTTTGCATCGATTCTAGTTTGTTGATGTTTCTAGATGTATGCGGGTTCCATATGGTAGAG
>MJUT01058223.1:211784-223487 GCA_002080005.1 Gigantidas platifrons
GTCTTTAAAAGCTTTCTTGTCGGATGGTTTCCCCGTCTTTTTACTCTTGTTGTATAGCCATTGTTTTTTCCTAATAAGCTTTTTGATTTCTGTTGTTAGCCAAGGAACATCATGGTGTTTCCCTATTTTCTTAGTTGGTATATGTTTTTCTATGCAATTTTTATGGTCTCCTTGAATAAATTCCAGTAAACACCAAAAATCAAATCAAATCAGAACACACCATTTTGCATCTAGTAAAAAAAAACCAGACCCCCCTTCCAGGTTTGGTTGCTTGCACTGCAAAAAAGGCTAGCTATGCCCCTGACTGGAGAAATTTTATAAACTTTATCTGTCAATATATTATAGATTACAGATTATTTGTGTTTAATGTCACTAATTATATCCTGAATATTGTTGGGGAAAAACACTGTTCTGCAGTGTATCATGTTAAATTGAATCAAGTACATCTTTCCATGTTTGGAAGTAAATGTTTAGCAGTAATGGATACACACTTATTACATAGGTAGATGTAAATACAACAACTGTTACCATGGAAACACCTGTCAAAAAATATATACATGAGAATTTCATAATAGATGCCTACAAAGGAAATATATACATTGTACTAGTAATACACATACAGCAACAATGTAAAAGTTAATTAAACAATTATATATAAATACATGGCATTAATAATATCATCATGATTTAATCTGTTACATACCACAGAAGTTGATCTCTATTACATCAGTAAAGTGATAGTCATTAATTAAAACTTAAGTCAAATTAATCTCCTCTGTATATCTGTAGCATGGTATAATGGTGTACAGACAAACCTGTATTAAGAGGTCACCTTTTAGATGATGAAAAAGTGGCTTTATAAGACAGTTGACCTCTTAAAAGAGGTTAAGTTCATATGACATTTTCTATGATGTGATAAGAAAAAGGTAACCTTTTAATACAGGTGACTGCTGAATAGAGGTGACCTTATAAGCAGGTTTGATTGTATTTCATCAGTATCATGAGTCATGAACAAAACTTGTTGCCTTAATCTCTGTTTTGCTCATGAAGGGTAAGATGGCATCAAGTTAATTATACAATTGACCTATATGTTGTTTTAAGTAATTCTACTACTGTACATGTTGTTTTAATGTAACTCATGGTATCTGGGGCCATCGTGGTCATGATCGTATGGTAGTTGAGTTTCCAACTACATGTGCAATCGGTGCCAATCACCACTAAAGTAGTGAGTTCGAACCCCGCTTATGCAAAGTGTCCTCGATACAACATAATGTGATAAAGTTTGTCAGTAACTTGCGACAAGTCGGTAGTTTTCTCCACCAATAAAACTGACTACCATGATATACTGACTACCATGATAAACTGACTACCATGATATACTGACTACCATGATATACTGACTACCATGATATACTGAAATATTGTTGAAATTGATGTTAAACACCATAAACAAAGAATAAAACACTGGCGATTTAAATTTGTAATATAAAATGGAAGAAGGCATCAAAATCAAATTTACAATAACAAATTAAACATGAGTCGTCCACAATATAACCAACCACAACAATTCAAACCACTGCTCTGTCAAATTTTAAACACATAAATAGCAAGAACGAAATCTTAGTATAAGAAAAATTTGAATATACTAAAGAGGTAATCAGAAGGCGCCAATTGAAGTAGACAATACAATGGCCATTAGGGAAAAAGAGGAGAATACAACCAATGGCCGACAAAACACTACACAGAAAAGTAAAGATTGAGTAACACGACCCCCACTAACAATTTGTGTTTAGCTCAGGTGCTCCAGATAACTAATCATTCTTTCAAGTCTCAATAGTTGTGAATTGCATTTTTGACAGATTCTAAATATCTGAATGAAATTTTGATTCATGGATTGCTCATAAAAGACCTTCGTTGGCTCCAAAATTAGTGGATTTTGTCCCATGCAGCAAAGACTGAGTTGGGTTTATAGTAATGACAGGCATGCATCCCTCTGTAAGCAATGGAGCAATTTCATTTTATATCAGATTTTATTAAAATATTAACAGGCTTTTGACCGACTACCTTAAGTTTGAAGATGTGTCCTGTTGGTAAATTTTTTTTGGTAAGAATTATGCCCCTTTATATCACTGTTAAAGAATGGCCTTGTAAGGTTATACTGCTTTCATCTGTTTTTTAATTTTAATTAAATTTACACAATGGACCATTAAATGGCTATTCCTGAACAGTTTAGTGATGATAACAGTATCTCTAATGGATCTTTGGTTCATATGACCTACAAAGGTGGGGTCATCTTGGTCATGATCACATGGTAGTTGATCAATGTCTATCACCATTATAATGTTGTGAGTTTGAATCCTGCTCAAGCGAGGTGTACTTGATACAACATTATGTGATAAAGTTTGTTAGTGATTTACGTCGGGTCGATGGTTTTCTTCAGGGACACCGGTTTCCTCCACCAATAAAACTGAACGCCATGATATAACTTAAATATTGCTGAAAGTGGTGTTAAACACCACAACCCTCTCTCCCTAACTGAGAAAGGTGCGTAAAACATGTGCTTTCCTTATCAAATGCCTTTAATCTGATATCTTGGTAAAGAAATTCTAGAGGATATTGTATGTCAATAACAGTATTGCAAATTCATAAAGAGATGAAGTTTTCAGAAATCTCATTTTGTCCTTTTTATTATTTCATCTGGCCTTTCATGAATTACACTCAAACATATGTTCAATATTTTAATTGACTTATTTTCATCATACAGAACAAAATAATGATATAAATATAATAGCACATCACTCTGATCGTGTACCTGATAATGATGATATAATCCAACATACAAATTATACAGCCTATTTTTATACATCTATTGAATGAGTTGTCTATGGTATCATAGCAAGTATGTGTCAGTGTACCCAAAAACTAGGATGCAGGTAAAAAAAAACTAGTTCATAATACAAAAACAGACCCTACTTTGGTGTGTAAGACTTTTTCTCTCTGCTTTGCAGAAAACTTTACAGATTATATAACATACTATAGTGGTATAAATTATTTACTCACAATTAAATTATACACATAATATTGATTTAAATGTTGCCCTGTGATACATCCATTAAATAAAATTATTTAATTATACAAGATCTTAGAAGTTACATGGCTTTAATATCATACTGCAAAAAAAAACTTTGTTGCTACAAGTAAGGGGAATTTTAAAGATAAAATACTATTTCTTCATACACTGAAACATGTCTGATACAGACCCATTGGTACAAACTATTTTGTGTGGTAGAAATATGCTTATACTCATTGTTGAAGACCCTATACTGTGACTGTGAAATGTAAGCCAGAAATAAAAGCAACGTTCTTTTACTTCAATTTGTGTCTAATTGTAAAGTTGGATAGTCTCTCATGTTCATTTACATCCACATCCTTTCTTACTAACAGATTAGAAAGTCAAATTTACAAAAATTTAAAAGATAGGATGTTTTTTTTTGACAGTTGATGATGAATTAAGTTCAGTTTAGATAAGTTGTTATACTGTAATATCTTTGTAATAAAGTAAATATCTAACATAAAATACATTATATATGTAACTAAAGAAATCTAAATCAATTTTGAGCATTCAAAATAGCTATTTTCCTTTTTAACTGATTCAGTTCATGAGTTGTTTTATGGGTACCCATATTCCTTTTAAACTGATACAATCCAAAAGGTTTTAATATACTGGTACCCATATTCATTTTTTACTGTCATCCAGTCTGTTTGTTTTATAATGATACCAGATTTATTTCTTTTGTATATAGTAATTCTATTACCCTATTATAGCATGGAATAAAATAAAATGACTTACTTTCAAATGACACTTCACTTATACATGTACATGCAAACATCCCTAGGCATGGAATATTAATACATTTTAACACAAAATAAACTTCATGATAAAACTAGAAAATTGAATGCCCCCGTCTCAACCTTATCCACCTCAACCCCGCACCCTGCACCCCCCCTCCCCTCACCCCAATTCCAATTTACTACCTTAACTTTTGGCTTGGTTCTGAGGAATGTGTAGGGGTATAATACAAAGAAAACATCTTGAAGAGCCAAAATGGATTTTCAATATAACTTAATTTGAAGGAATGGTACCGGGGGGGTATATTATTCATTGGGTATGATGTAGAAAACTTATGTATAGACTTTAAAAGGGGTTTGTGTCTGTAAGACACATACAATGCCCCCGCGGTTATAATTGCAAAAGGGTAAACCAATGTTTTGCTTATTCAGCATCAAGCAGAAATGACTGAAATAAATGAATCTGTACCTAACAATGTGATGTTCGATTTATTGATTGATTGATTGAATGGGGTTTAATGCCATTTTCAGCAGTATTTCAGCCATATCGTGGCGGAGGAAGCCGCAAGCATAAGGAGCGTTGTTTACACGTTAACAGGTTTCAGTGGCCAAGTTCATATAAGCATAATTTTGTAAAAAAAAATTGTTGAAAATCAAAATCCATATAATATGCACACCTTCAGTGTTGGTACTAACTGTCTACAAAATAAAAAAAAGGTCTAGCTCAAAATACGTGTACCGGTATCATGTATACTTCACATATATGTATCACGTGTACCAACATATATGTATCATGTGTACCCACATATGTGTATCATGTGTACCACACATATAAGTATCCTGTGTATCACACAAATGTTCTTCTTTCCTATTTGATACAAATGTAACAGTATACTGTTACACTTGTAAGGGTAGGAAACAGCATTACAGTAAAAAATTATGAAAGAATTTGTTTTAATAAATAGACAATTTTTATAAATTTGGCTTTCGGACAAGAAGGTGAAAAAATAATGCAAAGACTGATATATCTCCCAGTGTAGGGCAATGTGTTTTCAACTTACTGTTAGCTTTAAATAAAAATCAACATACTATTTCTTTTCTAAGAATATGTGATGAAAATAAAAAAATATTTTAGATTTGCATTCTGAACCTCCACTATAAACATATGCCTAAGTTTACATTCAATGAAAATCCCCTGGTACACAGGAAATGAGCACAAATAGAAGAAAGATAACTCTTCTAAAATATTGAAACTGGTTCAAACTTAATACAAATGAATTAAAAAAATCAATAAAACACAGAATAACTTAAATACAACATAAGGTTTCATAAAGACCATATTAAATATTATAAATCAAAAACTTGATTTAATGAAGCTACCCAGGTACCAGATTTAAACACATTTTTAAGAAGTTTTTAAGCCACCAATTAAAATTCAAATGGTCAACTTATTGCTATAAGCAATTTCTCTGTGTGAACTGTTTTAATTTTTAATTATGGCAAAAAATAAAACAAGGAAAGGGTCACCAATACATATAATCTTTCTATCTTCTTGTTCAATATGAGCAGGAAGCTGAAGGCTGAATATAGTCTTGTAATCATCATATCACAATGAGGCAATACATTTAATCATATATCTACAAGATATTTCAACTGATGGTCGTAATTCCAAAGAATTGAGAATATACCGATTTCTGAAGCAGAAATGTTAAATGAACATAGTGATAAACAAATAAAATGTTAAATATCAACTGCCAACTTAATTTGTCAGGGTGATAATAAATGTTATATTAACTCTTGATTTAATTTGTCAAGGTGATAATAAATACAATATTGACTCCCCACTCCATGTTTGTTAACAAGATAACAAGTAACTACATGTATACATTCATTGATAACTAAAGTAATGTCCTGTCTAGTATTCAATTTAAGTTAAATACATATAAAAAAGCAAGATAATTTGTTAGTCCAGTTTACGACCAGTTTATCAAAGATTCATTGATTAATTACATTGTCTGTCATTACAACCTGATCAACCAATGAAAGTTTGCAACAATGAAAATCAACCAGAATGCATTGTGTTTTTGTTTATATCAGTGAACAAGTTATTACTAACTTCCAACAAGCATACATAACATACAACAAAATAATATCAGTCCATTCTGTCTATCAAACAACCAAAATGCTGTACTGGTGGTAGAGTAGGTATTTTTTGCAGGATACTTTTTCTCGTATAACTTGTCACAATAATTTGAATGATAACTAAACTAACGTTTATCATTTTATTAAACATCGTTCAAACATTGTAGAACCAATATAGCCTCCTCTCATAGACTTAGAAACATTTTGTTCAAATAAACGTCTGTTGTTCTGTAGCACGTCTGCTGCTTCTTTGTTTAGCGGGTCTTCTGGATTTGGTTCCTGTAGAAGATAAAAAAAATCATATAATTTCTATATTTGGTTCCTGTAGAAGATAAAAAAAAATCATATAATTTCTGCATTTGGTTCCTGTAGAAGATAAAAAAATCATATAATCTCTGGATTTGGTACCTGTAGAAGGCAAAAAAATCATATAATTTCTGGATTTGGTTCCTGTATAAGATAAAAAAAATCATATAATTCTGGATTTGTTTCTGTAAAAGATAAAGAATCATATAACTTCTGGATTTTGTTCCTGTAGAAGATAAAAAAAAATCATATAATTTCTGGATTTGATTCCCGTAGAAGATAAAAAAAAATCATATAATTTCTGGATCTGGTTCCTGTAGAAGATAAAAGAATCATATAATTTATGGATCTGGTTCCTGTAGAAGATAAAAAAAATTATCATATAATTTCTGGACTTGGTTCCTGTAGAAGATAAAAAAATCAGTCAAACCTGCCCTTGCAGTCACTACTATTAAGCAGTCACTTGCATTAAAAGGTCACCTTTTTCTTGTCCTGTCTAGAAAATTTCATATGAAATTAACCTCTATTAGAGGCCACCTGTCCACTTTTTCTTTGTCCCAAAGGTGACCTCTTAATACAGGTTTGACTGAAATTGAACTAAAGTAATTCCTTATAATGAAAAATGTTAGGGTTATGGTTAAGGTGCTTAGTGCCACTTTCAACAATATTTCAGTTATATTGCGGCTGATATCTTTATTGGTGGAGGAAACCTGAATACTCAGAGAAAAAACCGACCTTCCACACCAACAAACTTTATCATATAATTTTTTATCAAGTACACCTGCGCATGAGTGGGATTCCAAAATAACCTCTGTCTAGGTACGCTTGAATGCATAAAATTACCGTAAATGCCGTTAGAATCGAAATAATTCTCGGATGCCAGGCTCTATGCTTATTTTAAAAAGGGTAGGCATTATATTTGTCAAGATTTTACACCTCGCTTTCGTTCGGTGTAAAATAATGACAAATATAATGCCTACCCATGTTAAAATAAGCATAGAGCCTGGCATCCGAGAATTATTTCTTAATTAAAAAAACACAGTAATTCCATACTTCCTCTTCTATGAAGACTTGTCTAAAACAGATTTACCAAAAAAAGGGGAATTCGATGCTCAATCTAGATTCTCCTTAATCAACACTTACCAAAAACAATGCTCTGTTGTCTATGAAGTCTAGACCCAACATGTAAATTAACAGACTTACCAAAAACAATGCTCTGTTGTCTATGAAGTCTAGACCTAACATGTAAATTAACAGACTTACCAAAAACAATGCTCTGTTGTCTATGAAGTCTAGACTTAACATGTAAATTAACAGACTTACCAAAAACAATGCTCTGTTGTCCATGAAGTCTAGACCTAACATGTAAATTAACAGACTTACCAAAAACAATGCTCTGTTGTCTAGACCTAACATGTAAATTAACGGACTTACCAAAAACAATGCTCTGTTGTCTATGAAGTCTAGACCTAACATGTAAATTAACGGACTTACCAAAAACAATGCTCTGTTGTCTATGAAGTCTAGACCTAACATGTAAATTAACAGACTTACCAAAAATAAATACTGTAATCCATAAACTATAGAATTTATTGTTAAAACTGGTTTCCAATCTTCTCTGAAAACAGAAATACAAACATTATTATGATAACATCTACTTTAACCATGACATGTTTTACTGTTTTATATCTGTTTAATATTTTGATATGAATAAGGAATGTACAGCTAGTGGACAAAAATATTAGTACGATTCAAATTTTCTCTATATATTTCATTTTAAAACAATTTTTCACAATTTTGCCAAAGTCAATTCTGGTCCGATTTTGAAATTTTGTCTACCAACAAAACCAGAACAGTATATATGTATAGTTTATAGTACTAATTTTAAGATATTTTTAAGCATGTTTTTCAAATCGTCATGATTTACAAAGAGTTATATTATTTTTTCTACAAAAGCACTAGTTTTCTTTGGGAAACACCATATAATTATGTATAACGTACCAGATCCTGATTACCCCTTTGGTTACTTCAAACTCTTCTTATCCCATAATTATAGACGTCATATCATACAAGGGCCAAAAAGACTACAAATCATGTAAAGTGCAAAGCCACACGATAACGCTGCTGCTGATTTATTATAAACATGACATCATATCTCAAATACACAATCCCAATAACAATGCAAATTTATCCATTATCAGGATGAGAATAGTCTGTTCAGGTCCTATCAATCAATAAATAAACACAAAATGTATGCCAAAAATGGAAAAATAATTATTAAAAATAAAATTTTACGTGCGATTACTTCGGCGCTGTCGTGCTGACTGAAAATATATCTCAATAAAAAACCTGCCAATTACTCATTTGAGCGGGGAAAAAAACCTCCTACCAATGCGTCATCTTCCATAATGAAATATGCCCAAGAGAAAATAATTTAATTCTAATTTCCTCCGGTCAAACGAATAAAATTATATTTACATCGGGTTTTGAGCAAAAGCAATATAGTTTTGTACCGTACTTAACTTGTGTATCATCAAAATTTTTATCTTGCATTATATTTAAATTATAAAGTAAAACTACAAAAACAAGATGAACTGTGAGCTACTGCTCACTTATGATACCCCCGCTCTTCGGCAAACAGGAAGTAGGAATCTGACAGGTCAAAAAACGCTTCCCACTATATGGGGTACCTATATGAAGCTTGTGACCAAATATCAGATTTCTACCATCAATAGTTGCTGAGAAAAATGCGACGAAAAATGGGCATATATGTTCAATGTGTATAAAAACCAACTAAGTCGGCAAACAGGAAGTATTAATCTGACTGATTCAAAAACGTTTCCCACGATATGGGGTACCTATATGAAGCTTATGACCAAATATTAAATTTCTGCCATCAATAGTTGCTGAGAAAAATGTGACGAAAAATGTGCATATATGTTCAATGTGTATAAAAACCAACTAAGTCGGTAAACAGGAAGTAGGAATCTGACAGGTCCAAAAACGCTACCCACAATATGGCATACCTATATGAAGCTTGTGACCAAATATCAGATTTCTGCCATCAATAGTTACTGAGAAAAATGCGACGAAAAATATCTTGGATGGACGGACAGACGGAAAACAGTATACCCCCCTCCCCCTTCGGGGAGCGGGGGTATAATTATTTAAATTGTAAAAGAATTGATATCAGGATAACTTGACAAAAAATAGTTTTATATGAAATATAAAGGGAAAATTAGAAACGTCTAAATGCTTTTGTCAATACACAAATCCAAGTGAGATACAATGTAACTGAGAAACACAAACAGATGAATGAAAAAAGAGGGGTAGGGTTAGGGTGTTTAATGCCACTTTCAACAATATTTCAGTTATATTGTGGCGGCCAGTTTAATTGGTGCAGGAAACCGGAGTAAAAGGAGAAAACCACTGACCTGTCGCAAGTCACTGACAAACTTGATCACAAAATGTTGTATCAAGTACACCTCGCCATGAGAGGAATTCGATCTCACAACGTTAATGGTGACAGGTACTGATTACATAGGTAGTTGTGAATCAAACTACCATACGATCATGGTGGCCCAGAATGAAAAAAGAAATATGAACAAAGCAAACTAACCAAGAATAAAAAACCTACAAAAAATTAAAATGTAATGTTAATTAATTTACTCCTTTTAAGTATCGTAGATTTACAATTCTGGATGTCTACAGAAAGCAAAAACAATAATTGTGTATTATTTAACAATGTTTCAAAGGTGGACACCCTGATACTAATATTCTTGTAAATTAAAGTCCAAGACAAGATTTATGAACCCTTGAAAATTAATATTTTTCATATTTTGCAAAAGCTTACCTTAAAATGTTGAGGCATACATTTCCTTCCAGATCTATATTAGGATGATAAACCATGGTTTCACATTTGACTTTGGGAGGGTCATGTGGATAACCTTGACCCACTTTAAAACTAAACACAAATCGTCCTCCTCTATAAAAGCCCTAAAAATAGACACATGTACAAATTAAGAAAGAATTGCAGTGAAAAGCCTCTTAAAATATCCTAATATATTTGAAAAGTAAATGGAACAGCAAGCCAAGAATAGTTAATGGATGCCAGCCCAAGATGACTAAATGAATGCCTAACACTTAACAGAAGAATAATTACAGTAATAAAAACATTAATAACTGACAGTGACAAAAAGAAATTTACTGTGAACTATAAGGTATGTTACAAGTTGTCAATGTATAGTCCATGTGATGTCTAAATTAGTCCCAAATCTTTATACAAATATTACTTTGAACCTTAAAAATAAAAGTCAGGATTGCAGAAGAAATTTCCAAGATCCCCCTAGGCCTGATCACAATTAATGTTAAAGATAAATTAAGTTACATTTCTTTCTTTTAACCCCCCCCCCCTATCACCACCAATTTTAAGACAATTAAAGTGACATTCATGTAAAGGTATGGTTCCATTTAGTACAATGACTTCTGAAAAAATATTGACATGTACAGTTTACAAATAGGAAGTAAAGATGAAGTCGGGAAAATAATTTACATGGTTCTTTGGTCCAGTTAACTAAAACATTGATTGATTGGGTGCTTAACACCAACTTTAGCAGTACATGTATTTCAGCTACAACAAGATGTGATCTAAAAGACAATCATTGAGAGTGACCATCCAATAATCATTCTGGTACAGTTCTGTAGATTTTGATAGGCTGATTGTTGGTTGATGAACTATGGTCAAGCAGTACTATATGGAAAGATATTTAATACAACATTTTCCCATTGTGTCTGTTAAATTAATTCTGGTGGAGGAGGTTGCCATTTTGGATTTCTAATCAACACAAAATTTACTGAAGAGGACTATCCAAATAAATTCCAGCTAAATTGACAATGGATGAAAAGTTATGAAATAATTCATGGGTATCTTCTGATGAATCAATGACAGAGACTGAGATCTTCTACTTACCTCATCTGGACAAATAATAAGTTTGAAAGTTAACAAGTCATCTTGATCAGGAAAATCTACTTGACATGTCTTTGGTAAATTAAGTTCATGGACATCTGTAAGAATAGAAACATTACAAATTATCAAGAATTTGATTCAGACCATTACAATCCTTCATAAAAAGATCTCAAGATAAATTTTAATCAACAGAAACATCATTTTCACCATTTAAATGTATATGGGCTCAAACTCTTTTTACTGTTCCGACAGCAAGTTTACTAGCCTCAGTCTTCGGTCCATTGGCCAATTTATCAGACTGTCGGGTTACAGTACAATCAGAGATATACCATGATCAACCACTGTGATAGATGTATCACTCATCTTAGTGTACAATCAGAGATATACCATGATAAACCACTGTGATAGATGTATCACTCATCTTAGTGTACAATCAGAGA
>MJUT01058223.1:270412-285896 GCA_002080005.1 Gigantidas platifrons
TTTTATTCAGGGTTTGGTTTATACAGGATTCTGTTTTATTCAGGGTTTGGTTTATACAGGATTCTGTTTTATTCAGGGTTTGGTTTATACAGGATTCTGTTTTTTTCAGGGTTCGGTTTATACAGGATTCCAGTTTATTCAGGGTTTGGTTGATACAGGATTCTGTTTTACTCAGGGTTTGGTTTAGACAGGATTCCAGTTTATTCAGGGTTTGGTTTATACAGGATTCCAGTTTATTCAGGGTTTGGTTTATACAGGATTCTGTTTTATTCAGGGTTTGGTTTAGACAGGTTTTGTTTTATTCAGGGTTTGGTTTAGACAGGTTTTGTTTTATTCAGGGTTTGGTTTAGAGAGGATTCTGTTTTATTCAGGGTTTAGTTTATACAGGATTCTGTTTTATTCAGGGTTTGGTTTAGACATGTTTTGTTTTATTCAGGGTTTGATTTATACAGGATTCTGTTTTATTCAGGGTTTGGTTTATACAGGATTCTGTTTTATTCAGGGTTTGGTTTATACAGGATTCTGTTTTATTCAGGGTTTGGTTTAGACAGGTTTTGTTTTATTCAGGGTTTGGTTTAGACAGGTTTTGCTGTACTGTAAACAATTGTATATAAAACTTATATTTTTTTCGTTAGAAAATATTTTGACTAACACGATCTAATTAAAAATTATTAACAAAATAAACAACCACCTCCTGACCTCAAAATCATTGAATACTAAAAAGACCACAATCTATGGTGTAGAAAATCCTCGTCCTGGCATGTGACAGACAAAAAGACCACAATCTATGGTGTAGAAAATCCTCGTCCTGGCATGTGACAGACAAAAAGACCACAATCTATGGTATAAAAAATCCTCGTCCTTGCATGTGAGACACAAAGACCACAATCTATGGTGTAAAAAATCCTCCTCTTGGCATGTGAGAGACAAAAAGACCACAATCTATGGTGTAGAAAATCCTCGTCCTGGCATGTGACAGACAAAAAGACCACAATCTATGGTGTAAAAAATCCTCCTCCTGGCATGTGACAGACACAAAGACCACAATCTATGGTGTAGAAAATCCTCGTCCTGGCATGTGACAGACACAAAAATGATATATAAGCTATACTCTATTAACATATTGCACAACCTGATTTTTCATCAAGGCGAACTTAATTAATACATATTTGATTCGCTTGGGAAGATTGTTCAGTATTGCCAGTGGATGCAGCATTTTGATTGGCTAATCTAATGTTCACTTGGTTGTGAGGTTAAATATACTTGTTTCAGATGTTTTTGCAGTCAAGCTTATTTAATAAATAATTTTAATTAATTTCGTTTGGTTTATAGTGTTTAACGCACTTCCAACAATATTTCAGTTATATTATGGCGGTCAGTTTTATTGGTGGTGGAAACTGGAGTACCAGAAGAAAACAACCAACCTGACCAGAGTCAATGACAAACTTTATCACATAATGCTGTATCGAGTACACCTTGGCATGAACACGGTTTGAACTCACAACTGATAGGCACTGATTGCATAGGTAGTTGTAAATGCAACTACCATATGATCACGACCACACGACGGCCCTTCTGGGAATTAAGTGTTATAATGTAACATTTCTTGTCTGTAGTTTTAGATACTAATTGCTTGATCTAACAGGAAGAAAAAGAACAACACACTTATTATAATATTTCTTCTCTTACAGGATAAAATGGATGGATTTGTTTCAACTCATTTTTTTGGATGGTGGCTAAAGGTAAATTAACTTTTATTTATGTAATTTCAGTTGTTGAATGTCAACTGTTGACATGAAATTTCCATGCATTCTGTTTATAGTTAACTTCAGTTAAATTGTTTCTATCTTTCTTAGATAAATGATGAAATGTGCGAGATACTTTTATGGGGCTTCTTTATTCCCAAAATATGCCTTGATGAAAAGATTTTCATTTTTTTGTCATTCTTACAGATAACTTGACTATTATACTTTCATTTTTAGCTCACCTGGCCATAGGCCATGTGAGCTTTTGTCATGGCTAAGCGTCTATCGTCGTCCGTTAGCTTTTCACATTTAAATCTTCTTCTCTGAAACCACTAAACAGATTTGAACCAAACTTGTCAGAAATGTTCATTGGGTGGTCCTCTACCAGATTTGTGTTTTTGGTGCTGATTTGAAATTCAACATGGCTGCCAGGGGCCATAATGTGTTCTCATTGGCTGAAATTTTAAAAATCTTGTCAGAAACCACCAAGCCAATTGAATTGTTACTTTGCAGGAATGATCATTGGGTGGTCCTGTACTAAACTTGTGAATTGTTTGCCGATCGGAAATTCAAGATGGCCGCCATGACTCAACTTAGTTTAACATTGGACCCTATGGGAATTTCACATTTTCATCTTTTTTTCTGAAACCACAAAACAGATTTGAACCAAACTTGGCAGAAATGTTCATTGGATAGTCATATACAAGATGATTGTTTTTGACGCTGATCGGAAATCCAACATGGCTGCCAGGGCCCATACTGTGTTCTGATTGGTCGAAATTTTAAAGATCTTCTTGTTAGAAACCACTTAGCCAATTGAATTGTGATTTTGCAGGAATGATCATTGGGTGATCCTGTACTAAACTTGTGAATCCTTTGCTCATCGGAAATTCAAGATGGTCGCCATGACTCGACTTAGTTTTAACATAGGACCCTATGGAAAAAATGTTTAGAAGTCTTCTCCTCTGAAACCAGTAAGGCAATTTAAAGCAAACATGTATGACTGGTCCTTAGGTGGTCAACTTTCAAAATTATGTCCTGTGACCCCGACCCCCATCCAAGATGGCCGCCGTCAGCGGACATAGTTTTAACATAGAACCCTATGGGAGAAATGTTTAAAAAAAAATTCCTCTGAAACCAGTAAGCCAATTTAAAGCAAATATGGCATGAATGGTCCTTAAACGTTCAACTTTCAAAATTATATCCAGTGACCCAGACCTCCATCCAAAATGGCAGCCATCAGCGGACATAGTTTTAACATCGGACCCTATGGGAAATATGTTTAGAAATCTTCTCCTCTGAAACCAGTGAGCCAATTTAAAGCAAACATGGCATGGATGGTCCTTCAGTGGTCAATTTTCAAAATTGTGTCCGGTGACACTGACCTCCATCCAAGATGGCCACCTTCGGCAGACATAGTTTTAACATCGGACCCTATGGGAAAAAATATTTTAAAATCTTCTCCTCTGAAACCAGTAAGCCAATATGGCAAACATGTCATCGATGGTCCTTAGGTGGTCAACTTCCAAATTTGTGTTCAGTGACCCCGATCTCGGTTCAAAATGTCCACCGTCAGTGGACATAGTTTTAACATAGGACCCTATGGGAAAATTGTTTAAAAGTCTTCTCCTCTGAAACCAGTCAGCCAATTTAAAGCAAACATCGCATGGATGGTCCTTGGGTAGTATACTTTCAAAATTATGACCGGTGACCACGACCTCCATCCAAGATGGCTGCCATAAGCAGACATAGTTTTAACATAGAACCCTATGGGATTTGAATAGTAACTTAGATGTATTCGGCATGCAGACATTCTTAAGAGGACTTAGTTATGTCAGGTGAGCGATACGGGCTCATGTGAGCCTCTAGTTGTTACAGCTATTCTTTATTAAAGTTTGTTTAAATTTAAATATTTAAATCTTCATAGATATTAAACATGGACAAAAGTTAAAATATTTAATATTATTATCAATTGCAATATAAAAAAGTATTACATTAGGCAGATAATTGGACTTCTTTTATTTTTTTTGGGGGGATTTAAATGTTAAATTTCCATAGATTAAAAATGGACAAAATCATAATATTAATCCTTTTTACCAATTGCATTATAAAAAAAAATAGTTCTTAAATTGTTAATAAAGTTTCTTGACTTATTTCTGATTGTGCAATAAGATATTGATACATATTACAAACTCTATCTTTGTAGACATTAATTTTAAGAGATTGGTGGTTATGTACAGTATTGAGTATTATGTTTGAGTTGTTAGAGTACACACTGGAGCATCAACTTCCAAACTTTAGTGAGTGCTGGTGGGATCATGTGAGTACAAATATTAGTGAGTGCTGGTGGGATCATGTGAGTACAAATATTAGTGAGTGCTGGTGGGATCATGTGAGTAAAAATATTAGTGAGTGCTGGTGGGATCATGTGAGTAAAAATATTTTAAATTTCAAAACTCAGATAGATCTTTCTTGTTTTCCTCTACTTGAAATTAACCTGTTTGTAGTTATTATTTGTCTTGCTGTAGTCTTATGATGTATACATAATCTTTGTCAGGTATCATTTGTTTTCCATATAAGAAGAAATAAAAATGTTCCACTTCTTTCTTTACTTACAACCCTTAATACTATGACAGCCTACAACTCTGTATAATGATGGATGCTTGCTGATTTATAAAATACTTCCAGCTCAGTCTACATACATATCTAGTTTAGATAATAAATGTGAGAATATTTAGATCAAACATCGGTAACATTTATTACCAATAATGTCAAGGTCAAATATTGGTATCATCTACCCAGTAAGTCAGTGTTTCGGCATATGAGTTCTATTTTTACAACATTTATGATAGTTATTAACTTATTAATATTATTGTTTAATGACAGTAGATAATAGATGTTAATTTATTATAACATTGTATATTTTTAATTTACAGTGGATAATGGATGCTATTGTGTGTAATGGTTTAGGTATATACTTAGGAATGAAAACTTTAAAGTTCTTGTCAATGAAACCCTACCATTGGAGAGGAATGTGGAATATACCGACTTACAGGTAAAAGTTCTATTTATAGTACAAAGGAGATCTTTTTACATAGATATTGCCTGTCATCAACATAATGAAACAACGTCAATTTTTTGTGCTTATTTCAGTTTCTTAGCAACAATACATCATACATAGATCCACCATTATTGATAGACAGGTTTATCATGTAGTGTACTTACATGTCAACCAGACATCTAACCCTACAGTGGACCCGGGTGGCTCATTGGATCTAACAACTCATACAAACCTATCACCAATATGGCATGGATTCGCGCCCAGCTTTGTAAATTACAAAAAAGGGTGCACTAGACTCGCAGCCGCAAGTGATAAAGTTTATCAGTTGCTTGCCCAGGGTTGGTGGTTCTCTCCGGGTACTCCAGCTTCCTCCACCACTAAAACTGGTTGCCATGATATAACTGAAATACCAAGATTCAAATTAAAATTCAAATTCTATCCCTACAGTCACAAAACTTTATGGAGTATGGGTAGTGTACTCATACTTGAAAAAGCAACCAATCAGAAGGCTGTATCCAATAAATAAATGAGCTCTGATTTAGCAGGTTTTTTTAGTAATATTTTTGTACTCATACTTTATATACATCCAGCCATAACACTTTATCAGACATACAGTGTCCTTATTGGCAGAATTTTGAGTAGTGAGTATGAAACTCCTACTCGAAAGTTTTATGGTCATGACATGTGACCTCAAGGACATAAAGTATTCAAAATTAATTATTGAATTGTTGTAAATGTACACAAATGTTATTTATTGTTAAATAAGCTTGTGAATGAAATAAAGACATTTGGATGAAAACTTATATTTTATAATTACAAAACACACACCAGTTAATTAGTTTTAATTGATTTCAGAAAATATCTTGTTGTTGGAGAAATAATAAGTTGATATTATCATCAAGTAAAAATTTGTTTTATTTTTATATTTCAGGGGCAAAATGAAGAGATTTGCTTTACAGTTTACTCCCTACAGTTGGACAGACTTTGATTGGCGGCCATTGTCAAGCTTAAAAAGATGGCTGGCCATGTTAGGGGTTATTGCTATAGTACGTCTTTGTTGTCATTCTCTTACTTATTGTTTTGTAGTACTGATTGATTCCTGTCTGTAATGGTAGAATTATGAATCACAGTATAAAATAGATATTAAACCTAATTTTCTGCTTAGTATTAAATGTCACTTGATATTTGTCTTTCATTGAAGAGAGGCTATTTAAGGATAAATTTCTTATATGTTTTGTGGAGTGAATTAGATCTTGGGTTCAAGCCCTGGTTGAATCAAACCAAAGACTTAAAAAATTGGTATTTGATGCTTCTTCTCAGTATTAAGGAGTAATAGCAAAGGCTGGCTGGCTCGGAATCAGGATAATGTGTCTGAGTGGAGCGACATGTCTACTTGCAGTCTATTGTTTGTGGATATCGTCATCATTTTATCGAAATGAAATTGTTCTTGACAATAAACACCATATGTTTGCTTTCAGAATAAAATTTGAAATGGGGTCTTTTTTTAACCACTGTTATGCTTCAAAAGTCAATAAAATCTCCTCAAAACTAATAAGCAGTGTTCTCTATTCTTTTATATTGTATTCATCAATATGTTAGATTTTATAAATTTAATATGGCAGCTCATTCATAGCAGAAGCGTTAGTTACGACATATAGATTATCAATATTATACCAAACAGTAGCCAATCAAATTCTATAGATACAGTGAAACCTGTGTAAACCAGAGTCTTACATAAATCTAACTTGAAATAAAGACCCATTATAGGAAATGTTTGTTAATTTAACCTGTATAAACCAAGCACCTGTCTATTCTGAACACAAAAGTTGGTCCCAAGGAAGTTAGGTCTAAACAGGATTCACTGTAAATAAATATTGCATTAGAATGTAACATGGATTTGATGTAAAATTTGTGCTATTTTTGGCAGTAATAGATGTTTAATGTGATAATTTTATTTACAGTTTTTGATGGCTGAATTAAACACATTCTATCTTAAGTTTGTATTATGGATAGCTCCACCACATTGGCTAAATCTAGCCAGACTAGCCTTCTTCTTGTTCATGGGTGCCACAGCTATGAGAGAAACTTTTCAATTCCTAGATGACCCGTAAGTATACAATCATGGTATTATTAGTACATGTATTATACAGTCCTGGATTTTAAATGATTCATGCGTTTATATAATCAGGTAGTTGTAATTTTGCAAAATTTCAACAACAAAAAATATGCAAATTTGAATTATTATTGGAAAATTTGTACAAAAATCATCTCTATTGAAACTACTATGGCTGGTATGATTCTTGAGTGATCATTTTCAAAATTATATCCAGCAGTCTCTTTGTCTTTCTGATTGGCTGTATTCACTAGATACCATTTTATTTTTAAATGAGCAAGACCTCTACATTTTAAACTTGAATGGTATATAATTAAAACTGTTATATAATTTTGGATTATTTATATATCTTTTGCTTTTTTTATGATGAGTGCAATATTTTACTAATTTGCAAATTAAATCAATATTTTACATTTATTAATGCATTTAAAATTAACGCAAGCAAATTAAATCTAAACATGGCAGAGAAGATTACTTGGTGGCCTTCTTTCAGTGGTGTAATGGTTACAGTATTTGACTCTCGTGTGGTAGATCATGGGATTGAGTCCCTATTCTGTCAAACCAAAGATTATTAAATTGTTGTTTCAGTGAGTTAGCAGACATCATCATCAACAAGTTGAAATGTAAATTGGTCTTGCCATGATATAGCTGAAAAATTGCCCAATTATCATCACTGAATCACTCTCTCCATCCAACTCAAAACAAAAAATTCTGCAAATGACCAAAATATCTACATTTTTAATTTAAATTTAAACTATTGAAACATAAAAGATATATTTTTTGGTGACATTGTTTTAATTTTTGCCAAATTGGATCAAATCTGAACTGCATGATAATTATATAAATTATTTGTTTAAAAATTACTGAAAGCATGAAAATGGATTTTAATTTGGACCCATCTGGATTCAGATGTAGACATTTGTAGCCGTAAATATATTTACGGTTATAGTCTTAATTTTAATTTTCATCTTTCAGAGATACCAAGAACTTTGGTCGACAAAGTTGGATGATAGCAGCCATTATTATTACAGAATTACTGATAGTAGTTAAGTTTGACTGGGATACTATAACTAAACCTTTACCAACACATGTTACTTACGGTTGGATTTTAGGTTTTTCATTTCTTCTAATCTTCACCGTGTGGAAATTCTACATTTTTAGGGATGTGAAAAGTGATTTACCTGTAGAATCCTTAGAGTCCAATGGACGATTGAAAAACAATGTAGAAACTCGTAAATATCAAAATGGTGCGACAAGAAATTTTAACTTGCGATCCAGACAATCCAGAATCAAACAAAATCAATTAAAATTAGAGTAAATCATAGTTGTAAAGCATTTTATTGTCATTTTGTAACTTTGAAGGTGTATGCCAAGGGTTATATTTGGTCCTTTTTATTTGTTAGTGAATTATTTTTTTTTAATCTCCCTCTGTTATGATCATGGATAACAATATTATGACTTGTTTATTCTAAAATTGAATGATCCATGTTACAACCTTTATTGTTATCAAATTAATTTTATATTTATGCTCAATTGTGCCTCGAAGTACCAAATTTGTTGATATATATATATATTTTTTATTAATTTTGCTATGAAAATATTTTTGCTGAAGATGTATATTTTTTTGTAATTTTCATGGGTAAATCTGTTGAAAGATTAATAAATGTTTAAAATATAATTTTTGCTTGTTCTAGGAAGAAAGTTAATTTGTTAATAGATGTTAATTTTGTTTATCAATTTGCTTGTTGTACTTGTGTTAATGGGAAGAAGAATGACAATAAAAGTACAGTTCCTTTATTTTGAATTATTATTTTCTAGGTTTATATTGCAATTTTCTCTCATGGCCATTGACATCAATTCTTGTAAACCACCAGAAGTATTCATATATAATAATATCTTTTATAAATTATTCTTTGTTGTTTAATTTGTTATCTTCATCGGTGTGATATTCAATGATTTTCTTTCAATATCACACGGAGTGTACAGTCTCTGCTTTAAAAAAATTTTCACCTACTTGCCCGAAGGCCAAATGTAGAAAAAATTGCTATTTATTTAAAAATTCTTTCATAATTTTCACTTCTCCAAATCCATTTTTACTTGTCTCAGGCTTCAGGCAAGTGGGTTAGTGCAAAGACTGAGTGTATCTTTCTATCAGTTACTGTCTGTATATACCAGTTCTTAGTATTATGGAAATGGATAATTATTGTACTTTTTTACTTTAATTAATATTCTGGAAAAAAATTATTAGTTAAAACATACATGTGAAAAAAAAGTCATGCTTTAATTTTTTATTCGTCAAGTATTAATAGAAAATAATTGCATTGCTTCCTTTGTTAAAAAACCTATGGAATATAAGAATTGTCATTAAATAATATGCAATTATATCACATAATCAAATGTATCACAAAAGTTATTCTGTAATAAATTGAACTATTGTAGAAATTATATGCCGACTAAAATTCAAAAAAGAAAAAAAAAACTCTCATCTTTCATTGTTGACAAAAATTGCAGATATTTTTACTGATTATATTTTTTCCAAGCAAAAGGCTTTTGTATTTTATACAGGCAATTACTTTTTCTTACTTTTTTTTTGTTGTTGTTACAAATTGACTATATCTTGTATCTAGAATTCTATAAATAGTATTATAGTATGATACCAAATGTTATACAAAACAATTAAATAAACCAGACTAATGCAAAAAAATCTGATCTGTTGACCTTCAACAAGAAATATTGGTTAAATTTGAAGAAAATTCATGATTTTTAATGCCTAAAAAACTTGATTTTATTGTGAAAAAATTCTGGCTCAGGGGAAACACATAGCTCCCTGAATGTTAAATGGTCTTTCCCTTATCTGTAGGTGTTTAAACTGAATACTATTACAGTAGATGGTGTATACATACAGCAGTGATATATAGATTCTCCTTCAGTTACAATATTTCTCCACTCAAGAGAGTTAAATTAAAATTTTTAACCACAAGCCGTCAGGCAAGTGTCTAAAATTTTTAATTTAACACTCGAGAGTGGAGAAATATCTTAACCCACATGGGCAACTGAAGGAGAATTTGTTTCTCCCATTATTTAAAACGAATTTTATTTCAAATTTTGAAATTAATGCGGGGAAAGGCATGAGACATTTGAATCGTCTAAAGGATTACAGATTTTTCCACCACTGGTTCAGCAGGGTTAAAACAACGTAATAATGGGAGAAAAGTTGTTGTTATTTGTGAAGGGTTATATACATATAGCTTTATTTCTAAATTATTAATCATATCTCTTAGTCTTGTGTAATTTATTCTGTAACTTTTGTGTTGTGTTGAAACATTACACTCTTATGTAATGTAACAATCCTCATTTTAAAGTTCCAGACTTAGACCACATATTCATTTCTCTTTATTTTTGCCATTATAATTTATTTATTATATTCTTATATTGTAATATTTGGAGTGTAACATTTTTTTATATTTGATAAAATATTAAAACCCCCACCACTAAAAGATTGGCTAGCGATAACTAGGGATTATCATTTCGTTATAATTATGAAAAGGCAGTTTAAACAGTGATGGTCAACAATTCTACCAAATGAACAACCACCTCTCAACTCAATCTATTTGCTACCTCTCCCATAAAGTTTGGTAGTCATCTACCTCTCCCATAAAGTTTGGTAGTCATCTACCTCTCCCATAAAGTTTGGTAGTCATCTACCTCTTCCATAAAGTTTGGTAGTCATCTACCTCTTCCATAAAGTTTGGTAGTCATCTACCTCTTCCATAAAGTTTGGTAGTCATGCTGAAAATGAGGAGAAACACAGCTAGCCCTAATCCAACTAAAACTTACCCTTTATTATAGTTGATATTTCAACTCTCTATGAATAAATAGTCATCTACCTCTTCCATAAAGTTTGGTAGTCATCTACCTCTCCCATAAAGTTTATAATATAGTAATAATATCATAATCTATATTTGTCACCACACATGTAATAGAACTACCACCCGTCAGATGTCTGTCTGTCCTTCATATTCTGTGGTATAGAATAACTTACATGTTTTTTCCGTGAAATCATCATTTTTCCACTCACAAATGTCCCAGATGAATGTAGGACTGCAGTTATTGTGAAAGGGTCAATTGATTATTATAATAGATGATTAAGATTTATTTTAAAAAAGAACCAGCATGAGCCTGTTTAGAATAATAAGTGTTATAGAGAATGTCTATTGAGGTGCTGTAGTACACAACACAGACATGTAATCTCTTGTTTAATAGATTGACTGATTACAAATTTCAATGTAATCTCAATTTTTGTTTTTCATTTTTAATGGCTCAGAAATTTGTAATTTGGAAACTGATAATCACATGTATATTTCTTGTAAAATTGAAGTATTTTCAGAGATTATCTTGTGACTTCTGTAAAGTAAAAATGGTAACACTTCAGATCTTACCACTTTTATAAGGTAACTTTTACATTTATATTCATGTAGATTTAGAATGAATTCCAATGTTTAGTTTTTACATATTTTGTTACAAGATAGTTTATATTTTCATGTACCACACTGAAACTTACAATTGTAAAATAAACCGCTATAGGAAGTCAATTAAATACTTCCTTGTATAAAAATATTGTTTTTTTCACAAATGATCATGTTTTAATCTGCTTTCTTGGTAAAATGATATGTTTAAATGTGCTTTCATTGTATATTTGATCTGTTAAAAGTTACTGGACAAGGAGACAGATTATTTATAAGCCATATTAGCTTGATTCTGAATCCTACATGATGTAATTTGATATCTCTGTTATATTGTAGTATAAATAAATATAATTAAGCTAAAATGTGCTGCTTGGGGTAGGTGATTTGTTTAAATGTGCTGCTTGGGATGGGTAGTTTGTTTAAATGTGCTCTTTTGAGTATTTTTGTATGTTAAAATTTGCTGTCTGAGATATATGGTATGTTTAAATGTGCTGCCCTGTGATATATGGTGTGTGACAGTGTGCTATTATAAACATACTGCCTTTGGTTGAGGGTGTTACGGTAGATTACCACAATAAGAAAAAATATCACCCAAGACGAAGTCGAGGATGATATTTTTTCTGAGTGTGGTAATCTACCGTAACACCCTCAACCAAAGGCAGTATGTTTTATATTATACTGAATGCCCTTCAGAGGGTGGTATTGCGGAGGGTGGTATATCCTTGCAATACCACCCTCTGCTTTGGTGGGTGGGGTTAAGAAAAGTTAGAGAAAAATACCACATCTACATTTACCAATGAAATTGCCGAATTATCAAAGAAATTTGCATAAAGTATAATATAGTGTAATAGATGGTTTGCTTAAATGGAATAACACCTGTCATTCATGGATGAACTTGTACATTGTGTAATATTTACCCAATAAAGAAGGCACCACCGTGGTCGTATGGTAGTTGGTAGTACAACTACCCATGCCATCAGTGTCTATCATGACTAGCGTTTTGAGTGGGAATCACACTCAGGTGAGGTGTACTCAATACAACATTATATGATAAAGTTTGTCAGTGACTTGCGGCAGGTTAATGGTTTTCTCTGGGTAGTCCGGTTTCCTCCACCAATAAAACTGACCGCCACGATATAGCTAAAGTATGGTGGTGTTAAATATCATAACCCCTAACCCCCACCCCAAAAAAATAAAAACTGATCTTTAGATATTAATATGTACCTCAACTGTATTTGTAGTAATTTCTTCAAGAAAATAAAGCAATCAATCAACAAATACTTTAAAAATCAAGAAATTTTACACATAACGGTAAATTCATAAAAATTAAAAACAACAGATCTGATCTTGACTTTATTACACTATCTTCAGACTTTAGTAGAGTCTTGAAATATGGAGAAAGAGTGTGAGAGATGACATATTTGTAGCTATGTATGTATAAAATCCAACTTCTTATTAAAGTCAGAGGGTGGTTCTACCCTGTTGAGAATTAATAAGGAAATCGATTTTAAATTTAAATTTAAGTCATAGGTTATCCACCAGATAAAGATATGTGTAGTGATAAACTGAAGATGTTGACACAATCAAAGTTCATGTGACGGGTTACAAGATTTACAGAGGCTTTGTGAAGTTTCTATTTCATTATAATGAATTGTGAGCAATTCTGACTTGAATTTGTTTTAAAATTACAAGTTTATTTTATTGCTTTTAAACACAGACGACAATAAGTTGTCACATTTATGAATGAAATGAATAACATGTTATCTCCCCTACCTAACATTGTAAAGGGAGATAACTTGCTACTGTTTGTGAGATTAACACCATTGATAAGTTACCTCCCTCACCTAACTGGTTAAGAAAGATAACTCACTATTGTTTGTCGTTGTACGTTTTAGATTTTATATATTTTTATATGATAGTATTTTTTATGATATTTTTTTTTATCATAGTTGTGACTCAAAATACTTCAGACATGAACATAATTTGTTCATAGAAATAAGGCTATTTTTGTTTGTTTTGCAGCTTCAAATTTGTCAGCCATCTTTATTTACCTGTTTGTATTCTAAAAGTGTAGATACTATCGGTATATAATATTATAATTCTTCATGAATCGTTTCTGATTGGTTGAAATAAAAGTGATTTTGGCTACAGTTACATTTCTAAAGAGGTTATTTTCAGACGTTCTTTCTTCGTTCATGCAGATTGTCAAAAGACCTACCCACACAAGTATTTAAAACACGTTAATGGATTGAACATATTGTTTAAATAGTTTACCCTTATAAAATATTTTATTGGTAATTTGGATATTTTTCCTTTGCACTCTCCATGTGATATTGTCAATGTAAACAAATGGAATCTGATACTGAAAATTATCGGTCAATGCAATGTTAATGTCAATAATTTTTAAGCAGGTGCATAATAAATGGTGCAAGATACATATCTTAAAGACTTTAAAATGGGACAAAAATGAGACATTTTTTTTTCTTGAAAAAGTTTTCTTTATAAAATTGATGAAAAATCTCAAGTATTGGCAATCATATTGATGTCTAAAGAATAATCTTAGCATGTTTTGATAGACGAATGTTTGTTTTATAGATTTCTGTACACCAATCATATAGGGGCCTTGTATTTCTTGTCGGTCAAATTATGTATATTTGTGTAATAAAAAATTAACATAATTCTCCATTTGTTAAATCTCTATAAAGACCTTAAAATGTTATGTTGATTAGATAGTTAGGGGTATGGTGTTTAATGCCACTTTCAACAACATTTCAGTTATATCATGGTGGTCAGTTTTATTGGTGGAGGAAACCAGAGTAAACCACCAACATGTCACAAGTCACTGACAAACTTTACCACAAGATGTTGTATTGAGTACACCTCGATATGAGCAGTATTCGAAATCACAACTTTAGTGGTAATAGATACTGATTGCACAGGTAGTTGTAAATCCAACTACCATATGATCATGACGGCCCCCATGTTAATTAGATATCACCGACTTAATTTTTATTTTAATTGGATGACCTTCCTCTCAATGCACACCTAACTTTTTCATTTAACCCTGGAAGTTAGGTCAGTATATAATAATATTTTATTGAGGATAAACTTGGGAATTTACAACAAATCTTCAATTCCAGTATAGGGTGTCAGAGTGATGGATAATATTTCATTTATATCATGGTGGTGTTAATTGGAATACCTGGAGTTAACCACCAATATGTCCTACATCACTGACAAACTGTATCACATAAGCTTGTATCAAGTAAACATTGCCATGTGCTGGAATCAAACTTACAACTCTATAGAGTTGATAGGCACCGATTGCATAGGTGGTTAGCATGTTTGTTTTGAGTGCAGTAGATGAGGTATCAAACCCTGGTAGGGTCAACCCAGGACTATACAATTGGTATTTGCTGCTTCTCTGCTAAGCATGCAGCAACAAGAAGTAAGAGTTAAGACTGGTTGGCTCGGAATCAGGATAATGTGTCAGAATATAACTATGTCTACCTGCAAACAGTTATTTCAATGAGCTAGCACCATAAAATACAACTAAGCAGGTTGGTCTAATACAGATATCATCATCTTATTGAAATGTAACTTGTTCTCACCATATTACTGAAAAATTACTGACTAAACAACAGTCACTCACTTACTATACTTAACCCAAAACAGTTGAAGACATTCACCAGATAGTATAAAGAAAAATAACATAATGGATCAATTTTCAAGATAAATTTACTTTTGAATTGGGATCAAAATTTGAATGCCTGATTTAAAATGCGAGTTTGATTATTTGGATTAAACCAGAGACTATGAACTTCCCCCGCTTAGATCAAAGAGTCATCGTCTCAGTCTGAAAAATGTGTAGGAGTTGGGCGACACATCTTCTTGTGGACTGTTTCAGTGAGCTAGCAATAAAATCCAATCGATGTGTTGGTCTAGTACAAAACAGACATCATAGTCAACTCATCAAAAAGGCACCGTAACTTGTTTTTGTCATGATATAACTGAACCAGAGGCTCTCAAGAGCCTGTATCGTTCACCTGGTTATAAAAAGAACCAATTGGTCCTATGTAAAAACTATGTCCTGTGGTGG
>MJUT01058223.1:287039-314737 GCA_002080005.1 Gigantidas platifrons
ACCATCCAATGAACATTCATGTACAGTTTGGCTTTAATCATATTTGTAGTTTCTGAGAAGAAGGCATTTGAACATTTTCCCATAGGGTCCAATGTTAATCTATTTCCTGCGGTGGCAGCCATCTTGGATTTCCGATCAGCATAAAAAACAGAAACTTGGTAAAGGACATTCCAATGATCATTCCTGGACAGTTTGGGTTCAGTCAGTTCATTAGTTTCAGAGAAGAAGATCTTTGAAATTTCAGCCAATCAGAGCATATTATTGGCCCTGGCAGCCATGTTGAATATCCGACTGGAACGAAAAACAGAAACTTTGTAGAGGACCATCCAAGGAACATTTCTGCTAAGTTTGGTTCCAATTGGCCAAGTGGTTTCGGAGAAGAAGCTTGAAATGTGAAAAGTTTACAGACGACGGATGCCAAGTGATGACAATAGTTCACCTGGACTTTTGGTCCAGGTGAACTAATAAAGGGCTATGCTGGGAAAAGCTAGTCGACATGGAACCATCTGTAAGTTTTATTGAAAATGATTATGTCCAGCAAAAGTAATCACTATCTGTTTGAAAATGCTATTCCAATTTAGATCTTGAATTGTCAACCACTGAGTAAATGAAATACAACATTTTGGCAGGCTGTGCAAGACAGCATTGTAATTGTATTTAACTCAGATATGGCTTACCATAAACAGATTTTTTTTTAATTGAAAATGTAAAGGCAAAATATACAAAGTGAGGTAAACAATTCAGCATCCTCTTCAAAGCAAAGATGGCAACCAAAGAATGTTAAATCTCTGTAGAGAAAGTGAAGGATGTATTCATTCATTAAAATTGTCAAGGAAGAATACTGGTATTAAACATAGACTATTTACCTTGTGATGGAGTATTTGATTTTCAATACAAAAGAGTAAGAAATAGGCATATACAAAATAAGTTCAATATCCTGGAAAAATGGATCATGTGTCATAAACTATAGTCATTATTTCTCACAAGCTAGAAATGCAGAATATTTAAAATACCGGTAAACAAAATATGTGTCTGTCCCAAACGAGGACTGGACTTCCATCAGCACATGTTGATGCCCTTTCATTTGTTTGCTGAATTGAGGTCATAGGTAGTTGTTCATTTTGATGAGTGATATTTGTGAAACTTTACAGAAATCAACGGTTGACCATATGGCAAGATAACAATAGTAACAACAATGTCAGCAATGTAACTTTAAGAGTCAAGGTTTGGTTTATGGTGTTTAATGCCACTTTCAACAATATTTCAGTTATATCGTGGCAGTCTGTTTTATTGGTGGAGGAAACCAGAGTACCCGGAGAAAACCACCGACCTTTCACAAGTCACTGACAAACTTTATCACATAATGTTTCATCAAGTATACCTCGCCATGAACAGGGATCAAACTCATAACTTTAGTGGCGATAGGCACTTATTGCACAGGTAGTTGTAAATCCAACTACCATACGATAACGAACAACCCGGTCTCCTTTATGAGTCAAGAGTTCAGAATGAGTTAAATAACCATAAAAAAATCGAGAAAGCATCAGAGATGCAACAGCCGAGTTGAAAGTCAAAATCATTTGGTCTTGTGATCATAAATATATATGGTTTAGGGGTGGGGATCTCAATCATTAAAAAGTTCACTTCAGGTAGGGGGTGGGGTATGATCCTGGGGCCTGAGCTATAATGCATTTAATTTGCCTATGCACCCTGATCATACATGTATATGGTTTAGAGGTGGGGATCTCAACCATTAAAAAGTTCACTTCAGGTAGGGGGTGGGGTTTGATCCTGGGGCCTGAGCTATAATGCATTTAATTTGCCTAGTCACCCTGATCATAACTATATACGGTTTAGGGTGGGGATCTCGGTCACATTTTTAAAACAGACTCCCCAGCAGGGTGGGGCTGAGCCTCGGGGATAAAAAATGCTGAATGCACAACTTCACATTGGCATCTCCACCCATACCACATATTAAGTTTCTATCTTATGTAGTTTCAGAGAAATGTGTAATTCTCAAAATATGTACTTTTTCTATAAAAAAACATGATTTTAACACAAAAAAAAACAATAGATTAATCTGAATTTCGAACTCGCTCTACATAATAGTGTAATAATGCTTCCTACCAAAAATTATGTTGATCGGCCAAAAACTAAGAGCGCTATCGCGTTAACGAAGATATCCATACGCCCGCCCGCCTTTCGCCAAAACATAAGCCGACTGCAACTTCGTTGCAACTCGGCTAATAACCATTTATAGTTAATGAACCAACATATTCTTGTCTGTCTTTATATCTTTACTACTTTGTATGTAAAAATGTACTAAAAACATTCAACAAGATACTGTGAGATCAATTCATTTATTTCTATCAAAAATTGTCTTTCATTACCTCCCTTTAACATACTTCCTGTAATTACACTTTACTAACAATAATACTATTACAGAATTAATTACCTTCAGAGACAGACACTTTATATCATTACAAATTTGAATGGTGGCAAGTTCCACCTAGTTTGAGCCAGTAATGGCAGATGTATGATATATTGTAAATCAACACTTCTTCAGAGATTTTTCTGCATTTCTGTTTCAAAATGTCAGCAATATTTTTTCTAAACAAAAAACAATTTTTCTCAAGTGTCTATCTCCCTTCAACTGATTTTGTAATATTTTGGTAAAATTAACTTTTTTTACAATGTTTGTCTCTCCAACTGTCAGATCTTGTCATATTTGATAAAACTTGACATTTCTTAAATGCCTATTTCTCTGTAATATTATAACATACATACATCCTCAAACATACAATAACAAACTTCCCTTGGGATAACAAAAGGTACGATCTGTGCTCCACAAATCATTTACATCTTATAATTACAATAAATTACCATAGTTGCCAACTCACATGTTTTTCATGTGTAATACACGCTTTTTTGCCTGTTTACACGCGCTGTTTTCTTCACACGCCGGGTACACGCTTTCCAAGACTTCACACGCGATTACACGCATTTTCATAAAAATAAATTTCCGGTTTTTAGCTGTACCGGGATTCTCTGGATTTCTCCATCCGATATTTCTGTACCTATCAAAAAGATGTGAAAGATTGGGAATCGGAGTTTAAGTAGATACAACTAAAAGGAAGCGATCGAATTCCGAGCAATGCGTTTTGCACACTTTCTAACTCACATATTTACATTGGATCTTCTGCAAAAAGTGATGTAATCAGACATGCTAAAACTCAGAATCACTTGAAACTTGTTTACCTTTAATGAAAGTGGATACACATTTCTTTGTACACACATTTTTCACGTGAATGAGAATCTAGAAAGGTTTCCACATATTGGTAATATATTATGGATCAAAGCATGCTTTTGGGGATCTAGAAACTTTTGTAACAGGTGAACTTTAGTCACGTGCCGAGTCGACCGAAGGCTTGGGTGATATAAAGGTTAATGAAATTTCAAAGAAAGGACATTTTTAAAGACAGAAAACGATTCAATGTATTGTCAAAACTGGCTAAAGTTCTTTTAGTCCTACCTAACAGTAATGCTGATTGTGAAAGAGCATTCTCAATTGTTAAAAATATTCATACTGAATTTAGATCTGAATTGAAGAATGATACACTTTGCTCAATGTTATCATGCAAATTTAATCAAAATCACCATTGTTATTGATATGCACCAAGTGCTGAGGTATTGCAATCAGCCAAAAAGGCAACTGTACAGTATAATAAAAGTTTACAGTAATAATTTGTTTTATTTGAAAGACTTTAATTGATGAAAAAACAAAGGATACGTGGATAATGGAATAAAGACAACACAAAATCATCAAATTATATGATTACTATTAAACAATCTCGTCACGCATTTTTACACGCTTTTTGGCATCTCATGTCATGTCATGACATGATTTCTCATTGCTGGAGGTTGGCAACTATGAATTACAACTAGTCAAAATAGAACATTCAAAGTCAATCTCTTGTCAAACTTTAAAGGAGTGTTATTGTGTATATATGGCACTTTTAAATGAAAATGATGACAAAGAAACACATTTCAGGGGGAAATCTTCCATAGCATTTAATTTATTTCCTAAAGTAGTAAATGGAATGTGGTTACAATTTGCATGGTATATTTTGACTAGTTGTATAACATTCAGCGTAATAATTGATATAAGGTGACTGAGGATCAAAAACATGATAACATGATTTTATTGTAATAAATATACAGCAAACGAGCATATAATTTAACTAAGATAATGAAACAATAATATAATAATAACTACACTGAAACTGTTTCTAAATCGGTCAACAATGTAAGAAATATTTTGTTGGTTAATATAAAGGGTTAGCCACTTTTTGTTGTAATTTGGTTTGGCCAAAATAATTATTCAGATTGATTGGTATATACAAGTTTCTGCATAATAATATGATCACATTATTGATAACAGAGTGAATTCGAAAACATTTGTTTAAAGTTGTGATAACTTGTATGTCCTATCTTTTCTGCATTTATAAATAATAGGTGTTTAAAACTAAAGGTTTCAGTATAAATTGTCCAGTGGTTGAGATTCCACAATTTTATATTAGTGTCTATTATACTAATACAATTGAAGGGTGGTATGTTAGTAGTGGCCTTGTAAGACTGGGACTACTGTACGTTCAAGAAATAAATATTATTATTATGTCTTGTCGTTGCCATATTGTATTTTCTGAGTAGAAACAAATTGAGGAATCTTATCGAGGATCATAAGATCATTCCTGCAAAGTTTCAAGTGATTTTCGAGAATTCTGGTATATTTTTCCAAATTTCTAAAAAATCAGAAATTGTCACGACCGTAAGATGTTGGATCAATACAAAATATTAAATCTTGCTTAAATTCTATGTATAGATCATTACAGCAGTCCTCGAAATTAAAATTTTAATTTACTGGTCCGAATCAAATTCTTGAATTTATTCTTATTTATATACAAACCTATAAACAAAAACTGAAAAATTGACTGGTCTGAAGAAAGTTTTAGTGGTCTTGGGCCGGAAGACCTGCGCTTTTCACGAGGACTGTAATACAGTAAAGTAGTTTTGAAGCAATTAATCCAATTAATCCTGAAAAACAGATCCCCCTCCCCCCATTCATTAAACCTTAGCTAGAAACTATGATAAACGAATGGTAGCCATAGTGGATAGCTAGCACATGACAAGATCATTAAAATGTAACATGCTTACAGAAAATAGACATATGACACCATGTTGTGGCAAAGCTCTTTAGACCTGGACTGGGTTGCTCAAAACGTTGGTTAGTGTTATCCACTGGTTAAATCTAGTTATCCAATGGATAAATTTAACCACCGGTTAATTTTTGTTGCTCAAATTTTATCCACTGGATAAAATGCCTTATCCAGTGGATAAAGTTAACCCCTCAAATTTGACAGGATAAATATTTAACCATTGGTTAAATATGGCAAAACGACAGCAAAAAGAAAGAGTGTATCGGCATATTGAGTTGGATTTTGATGATAGAGAATTCCGGGATAGATTAAAGATTATCGAGACACAGGGCCCGGGTGGCTCCATGAGTTAGGTAGTTGGAATACCTAACAACTCATACTAGCCTATCACCAATACAGCGCGAGTTCGCACCCGGCTTTGTAAATTACAAAAAAAGGATACACTTGACTCGCAGCCGCAAGTAATAAAGTTTACCAGTTACTTGTCTGTTGTCGGTGGTTCTCTCCGGGTACTCCACCTTCTTCCACCACTAAAACTGGTCGCCATGATATAGCTGAAATATTGTTGAAAAAGGCATTAAACACCAAAAATCAAATCAAATCAATCTATAGAGCCACAACTGTGCAGACCAACTCTTGGGTCTCATGCCATACCAGTAGACATACCATTAAAGCTTGCCCTGAGATATTACCTTGCACCAGGGAGTCCGATGAGAGTAATCGGTGATACAATGGGATATCATATTTCAAGTGTATCGAGAGCAGTAAGAGATATCTCTAATGCTCTGTGTGATATATCTGGACAATATATCACATGGCCCTCTACAGATTTTCAGAGGAACAGAATGAAAACAGGGTTTTATGACATTGTCCATTTTCCTGGCGTTGTAGGGGCAATTGACGGCACACATGATAGAAATACAGGCACCACCCTTAGACTACGAATACGCCTTTGTTAATAGGAAGGGGTACTACATGTTCTAAAAATGTACAGGGTGTGTTTGATCACACAGGTAATTTGTAATCAATTATTTAATCCCCTTTTCCGTTCGATACCTATTCCATGAAATAGGTCTTCAAATATAATTAACAGGAATGTTAACGTATTTAAGATAACTGCCAGTGGAAACCAACTCCACTTTTTGTGTTCCTGTGGTTTAAATAATGTGATGTTATTTTAGGATTCCACTTTTATTAGAAAATACATTGTAAATTGGATTTTAAAACAAATTTAAGTGTAAATCACCAGAAAATTAAAACTAGCCGAAACAAGATTATGCCTAGAAATTGCCACGCCTTCTGGTTAAAAAATCAAAACCCATTTAAAAACGTCTTCATTTTTTTTTTTGAAACCATGTACCCTATATAGACAGACCGACAGTAATAAATATCTTAAAATAATAGTTCTTGTTAACTATGCACTTTTTTATTGGTCTAAATATAATGCTAAGAAATGGCAAGCCGCAGCTACATATAGACTTCAAAAACCAATAAAGAGGGATCAACAAATATCCTTAAAATAGTGAATCTGTATCCCGTATTTGTAAATTTTGAACGGGTATATATAGTTGGCCAGAAAGGGATGCAACATGCATTCATTGTTTTGCTTTATAAAAGTACCTGTGTTTTTTTAATAATGAAGAATGAAAATTGATGGTATATCCATGACTGACATATTAATTTCTTGGAAAGTACAGAGAAAATGTAAAAGACTATTCCTTTCCTATTCTGATATGTGTTTAGTGCATCGGTGTGAAGTTCTATGATTTTTTGTGTCACTTCATTTGGCGCTGGCAAAGCTGGACCTTCTAATGTCTGATTGAGGCTCTTACTATTTACTTCAGCCTCCAACTTTGCCGTAGTACAGACTTTTCTCCACTTTTCCTTGATTTGCTCTACCGATCTTTTTTGTTTGTCCACCCGCTCTTACATTCACAGTCTGTGATCTCTTTCCACACGTTTGCCTTCTCTGCATTTGTTATAACATTCGTTTGTTTTGACCTAATTATGATTATGTTTTCTCCACAAACTCACATAAGCAAACCAAATCAGCCTTGGAGAAATTTTCACCTCTCCGTCTTTTTTGTTTTTTTTGTTGAGCAAACGATTTCTGACATTTTTTTTTTTACAAAGAATACTATGGAATTATGGGATACTATCCACTGGTTAAGCTACTTAACCACTGGTTAGTTAACCACAGCACTATCCAATGGTTGAGCAACGTAAACTTGTCCACCGGATACGGTACCACTGGTTAGCAATTTTATCCATTGGTTAGCCTAACCAATGGATAAAATTAACCAGTGTTTTGAGCAACCCAGTCCAGGCGAGTATACAAGTTGTTGTATAGAATGGTTGGCTAGGATGAAAACAATAAATGGTTAAAAAAAACTGGTTTTGATAATGAAATAAAAATCTATTTTCCTAAATCACTCTAAACATTAGCGAAGCATTATTCCAAGGCAGCGCAGTATTAACATAAATATCAAAATAAACTCTACTTTATAAGGTATTAATGATGAGGGTATTAAAACTTGTATTAGATTAATATACATGTACCTTGTTATATGTGCTTCATGGTAATGAAAATACTATTCCTACTGTACACGGTATATGGAAATTTTGAAAAGGTACGTAGGGGGCAGTGCTCTATACTGAGCTTCTGATTCTTAGGCATTTTTGCCTTAATTCTAAAATTCAACCTTTAATCCTTACTTTTAAGTTAAAGTTCTTTATTAAATACTGCAGTATAGAGACTTGTTTTTTTTTTTAAATAATAGATACACTGATCCATTGCATTTGTGTTAGTATGGTAAGTATGACTTTAAAAATGATTACTTGATAGTAAAAATAAAATATATAACATTTATATTGGCAATTCATTCACTGGGCAACAAATTAAATAACATCTGAATAGAGAACTCTTACATCAATGACTTTAATTTGTACTAAAATAGTCTTGTACTTAATATTTGTTATTTTCTTCAAATATCTATTTCTGATCTTAAAACAACACATTAAAAATTAGAAAAGTACAAAATTAACTTTTTTATGTAGGCTCCTTAGACAATTTTCTACTATTTTCTACAATCAACATACAATATTTTATAAGACTGATTATGTACTAAAAAACCAGTCCTGTGAACAAAGAAATCTCTACCTATATGACTCCATTTAAATTAGCTTTGGGAAAGGACAAAATTAAGCAACTTGCAGATAATACAAAACATTCCTTACTCTTCATAATAATTAACAATAATAAAAGACTGTACAAATTAATCAGTTTTATGACATGTCACTGTAAAAATTAATTGGTGTCATGAAATGTTAGAATACAAATTAATCAGTTTCATGACATGTCAATGTACAATTAATATGTTTCATGACATGTCAGTGTACAAATTAATTGGTGTCATGACATGTCAAGGTACAAATTAATCACTTTCATGACATGTCAGTGTACAAATTAATCAGTGTTATGACATGTCAAGGTACAAACTAATTGATGTCATGACATGTCAATGTACACATTAATTGGTGTCATGACATGTCAATGTACAAATTAATTAGTGTCATGACATGTTATTGCACAAATTAATCAGTTTCATGACATTTCAATGTACAAATTAATCGATGTCATGACATGTCAGTGTACAAATTAATTGAAGCCATGACATTTTTATTCATTGAACAAATTAATAGGTGTCATGACATTTCATTTAACAAATTAATTGGTGTCATGACATGTCTAAATCTGTATTATCTTCTCTATTAGTTTCACCATCTACAAAGTTCTGAAAGAGAAAAAGATAATTATTTAAACATAGTCTTGCTTGTATGATAGTTCGATTGACATTAACATATGGAAACAGTTTCTTATCACCACTTGAGTTTGATCATGTCATTTGCGAAGGTGTATTAGATACCAGTACATTATGTGAGAACTTTTGTCAGTGACTTGCGGCAGGTATGTGGTTTTCTCTGGGCACTACGTACATTATTTGTTGTACAAACAAGTTTTTGCTTTATTCGTCTAGTATACAAACAACAATGTCCTAGTACCTGATTCATGTAGGACGAATGGTCAGAAACAGTAAAGTGTACAGCTGACACCATAGAAAACCAATAAAATGATGCTTGCTTCTGCTCTTGCCAATAACCTTTGGCATTTATTCTGCAGGATAAACACAATGTTATACCCGGTACATGTACATTGTCTGTCAAAAAAAATATATTCGTACTCGCTGCGAAACAGGCCTGAAAGGCATGTCAAATGATCGCTTTTCTACGTTTTTAAAGTTCTTACAATTTTTAATATATTGTCTGAAAATGTACCGGTACATAATATTGTACAAAAATGTATAGTTATCCTTATATTCTACATGGCATCAAGTTTGAACATTAATACTATAATAATTGTCCATTTTTGATTGCCTCAGTATTAACGTTTATTTATACCTACATTAAATAATGATCTAACAGCGAGCGGTGAAGATGACGGTGCTGTAGGACTAGGTTGTGATGTCAATGGACTACCATGTTGAGCTACTATTGATGAGTTCGGTGATATTAAAGGTGATGAAGTACAAAGGTCTAATTTTATAGGTGACGCAAATGGATTTGGTAAATTTTGTGGAATGTTACTATGTACAAAGTCTGATTTTCCAAAACTAGATAATTGTTGTGTGACACCTAAAATTCCTCCCTCGTCCACGGTAATTATCACCCATATCACTTCTACAATATAAAATAATACATAAAATAGACATGTTTCACTGTAATAGATTATACACAAAGGATAAATTTAATTCTTCTGTGGGCAGTGTTTGGTAATAATACATATTTTGTACAATAGTACAGATTTTATGTAGTGATAAGTTAAAGTTATAGATGGAAATGTAAACAATGTGAGATATATGAAAAATCAATTTTCCACCAATACCAGAACATGTCCCCATCATAGAAGGCCCCTCCAACCAAAGGTCACCCCCTCTTATCAGCCCAGATTTCAGATGCACTGAGACGGTAAAATACTACTAAACTGTCCCCCTCAAGATGGGCCACTCTTTTTACAAAGCTACTTCTTCATTACAAAATTGGTGGCCTTACAACAGGGGAATTACTATACATCACTTTTCTTTTGTTCACCAAAAATCTATCTATAGTAATGTGTTACAGAACACAATCCTAGAAGCATAAAAAGTATTTACTTCTCTTATGAGATGCATATTATAAATAACCTTAAAGTAAATACAGATAATATCCTGACATCTATCTGTTAATAGTATGTTAATTCAAAATGGATCTACAATCAATCTGAAAACCTTACCCCCAAAAAATAAGCCAGTAGGAGTAGACATTCTCCATTGACTCTGATAAACACCAGTGTTGGCAGGACTTTCCATATCTACACTTATATCAGCCTCCTGTCCTGGCTCTAATATATTAACAATGGCACGGTCTGTGTTACTGAGATTATCACCACAACAATATCGTAGATTACAACCTGGTGGCCAGGCTTCCTCTCCTGAAACAGAAAATAGCTGTATCACATAGATATCTACATTACTTTTAGTATTCAATCATGACTCAATGAAGTGACCTGACAAGACGTACAACTTGAATATAATAGAAAATCATAGCAAGTAGGGGTGTCCAATTTTCCACTTGAGTTGTGATAATATAAATGCATGCTCTGGTCATTTGTTTTCTTTCATATTTAGTATGTTTGGCCTTTTCAGATTCATTAGTTTTGTCCTGATCTCCGTGGTGATTGTTTATACAGCAAAAATGTTTCCAGAAACAAATCAGTATGAAAATGAGTCAATTGAAATATCTGTAAGAAATAAACAAGTAAATCAACCCTAAAACTATCAAAATATAACATGACAGGAGCAAGACTACCATCACACAAACGTTTTCTGTACCTTTGTGCTACAAAATCGTGTCAGATTGATTGATCGATTGATGTTTAACATCCAGCAAGCAATTTTTCAGCTATATTCAGGACGATCGTGTCAGACAGTTGGTCTTTTACCAACATTGGTTCTGTTGGACCTAGGACAATTCTGCCTCTAAGCCTCACGTCCAGTAGGTCCAACGTCTTTTGCCAACTCTTTATGATTAAGCAATTGCTTCTTACCAATATTTTTTATTCTCCATGTTTTGATGAATTTGGTACTGGGTGGTACAGCTTCTCCTTCCCCTATTGTTATATCTCTAACAAAACTCATTACAGGTAATCGTATATTGGTCAAACTTGGTTGATCAAAGTCATAGTAAGCACAAACAGCAGCCTGCAAATTCCTGTCAAAATAACAAAATCGTTATTGTCAATATATTATTGTGATTTGGTTCTTATTCATAATTATCTTTGCGATTTTTTTCATCATATTATTTTTTATCCATAAAAAGCAACAATATCCCAAGGTAAACAGTAATTTGGTTGAAAATTATCTTGGGGTGCAACAGACTTTTTTGTTAAGAGTCGTGTAAGTGTGTAGGGGAGAGGGGGCAAAACTGAAAACAGTATTAACATTTTATATGCAGTGTGATGAGATAGAATTTTGACCACAGAATTTTTTTCGACTGGAACATATAACACAGAGATCGAGATAATTTACATGGGCAAGGGGTATTCACCCATAAATGGGGACAGCCCCCCGGAAGATATATATAATTTGAAAACCCTCCAAATGTACTTTTGATCATTTAAACAAATGCTGTGGTTTGAGTGAATGAGTGATTGTTGTTTAATATCAAATGAGCAATTTCTCTGCTACATCAAGCCTCAAGGTGAAAAGAAGTTACATTTCAATGAGATGATGATGTCTGCTTTGTACTAGACAAACACACTTGACTTAGTTGGAATTTCATAGTGCTGGGTCACTGAAACCACAGTCCTTGGGTAGACAAGTCGCACCACTATGAGATCTTACCATGATTCAGTGTCAAGACATGAGCTGCCATGCTCCTGCCAGTCCTATTAATTTTGTGGTTGTAATACAAGGCCCTCAACTTAAGGGCCAAGGCAAATCATACATTTACAACCTTTTCATTTACCATGTTTAACAATCAGTCGATTATTGTCTTAAAAACTATTTTAAGCAATATGACAATTATTTCTTATTCCAAAATAACGAGTAAGTCCATACCAATTATTCATATCAAGAAAAAATCCACATCCTTCTGGTGAAAGTTGGTTCGGACCAAGGAGTTTTTGAAATTCAGCAATTAAAACTTCTTTGTCTGTAGTCCCCAAGGAACTAAACTGTCTCAAAAGATTCCCTTCTAATTCATTATCGACATCCATACTTTGTGTTTAAGTCGTTACGTCATTAAGAAAGTTATAAAATTAGATACTACGCAACATTCATTACTGGAAGTTCATTTTTTGTGGCGTGCATATCTGCCATTGTGCTGACGTCACAAAATATACGCAGCGGAAGTTTCAAAATGCAAATTAGCCACGTGCTCTTTGTAAACACTGATTGAGATCTACAAGACCACACAATACAAATCTTTTATTGTCAATCATGACGCCCAATATTGAGCAGAATAATTAAGTGAATTACATACATTTAATTTCATATTGATTTGAAAACGGATGTTAAAATATTTCATAACTTTATACCTTTTTATAATAAAGGAAATTGACAATATTAGTTTTGGAAATTATACATACTAACTTTTGTAAGAAATTTGCACTTGGAGTTAAATTTAATTCTTTAAACATAGGAATAATAAAACTGCCAGTTGTAACGTATGGCATCCAAAAATATGCATGGAAGTCACCCAATCTTGTATGGTGGTTTTCTGAACATCATAAAATATTGATATCGCCAAAAATCAACAACTTCAAACAAAAAAGATATTATATTAGCATATTAGCTATGGTATTCAGAGAGAGCTTCAATACATGTAGACCCCCCCCCCCCCCTCTCCAAATGGGTGAGTGATGGACTGGCTATGTGAAAGATATAATTTTATTACCTTACCTGAACAACTAAGGTAGTTTTATAATTAGTATGATTTAACAACCTCTTTAATCTACATTTGTAGAAGTATGGAATCGGGAATGAAGGATAGTGATAGAAAAAATCACAAGTTGGCATCAATTGAGAATTTCAATTATCTAAAATTTAAAAGCTACATATAATTTTGAAAACTCATCCACTTCAACTTGACAGCAAACCGTGATCAAACAACCATGCAAACAAATATAGCAAAAATTTTGCACCACTGAGTTCACGTACGGGACCTTCGTATAGATGGATGGGCAAATATATCGGATCAAGTTTCAAAGCTCATCCCCTCTTTCGGTTCCCTCAAAAAGCTTGCTTCCTCCATTTTCTGATCGACTCCTTCGCCTCTGTAAACGTAAATGAAGATATGAGAATCTGTCATTGAATTTAATGGAAATCAATGCGTTTGGAAGGACATTTAAGAAAAATTGTGAATATTAAGAATCTGTCGACAAAAAAAAATCAAATATATATATATATATATATGGTCATTGCGTTATGAAAATGATATATCTGTGATATTGAAAATGTTGTACTTTTCACAATAATCATGTAGTTTGCAAGTAGTTGTCAGTTTATTATATAACTAAATGGCTTACACTGTAATAAGAAACAATGATAAAGCAACTGCATCCCAATAGTTACTATGCTTGTCTCTTGCAAGCGATCTATCAAATTTTATATTTAATTTAAACTTGTTCTTACTTATATGGTTTTTGACGGCGACTTTCCAAATTGGAAATTGCGCCCATAAAAAAAAAAAATGTTGAATTTGAAAAATTCTTATATTACTTACTTTATAAATATTTAATAATTGTCGTGAGTTAAAAGAAAAGGATGGAGGATAAAATGGTGTTATATGTGAACCAATATGCCGTCATTAATACATTAAGCATTAGAGATATTGAAAAATTCTTAAACTTGTTCATTCATCTCTTTGCTTTATATAGACGCTTTCAGAAATCGATGATTACCTAGTTATCGTTCGTGGACAATAGGTGGCGTTACCATCGTCCGCCATTATGAAAGTACAACAATCGGTTGTTTACACTAGTTACGATTGATCAGTATTCATAATTGGATTAGATAAACACGCTTCAGTTGTTATTTTATGGCTCCTCATGAAACTTTTTTTTCAGATAGAGAAATTCAGATATTCAGAAGTTTTAATTTGATAAAACTTAAATTCCTTTTCATCTTCACTACAGATTCCTATAAAGAAATTGACCGACAAAAAGTTTTAATTTGTTTTACAAATTAACACACACAAAAAAAATAATAAAACAGGATTGAAAAATGCACCTTAAGATGTCACATTCAAAGTTAAAGGGGTATTAGCTACGATGTTGACCCCAAAAAAATATATGTTTTGGAAATTGGTAAATAGCTTTAAAATGATGAATAGAGGTAAATATGTCACGTTCAAACAGCTAATCGAACCACTTTCCGCCTTTTGAGAACGAAAATTACGATCGATTACTTATTTGTAGCTGTCGCTTATTAACTGCCAACTTGCATGGTTCGTTGTTCATACATGTAATTAACACTGACTAAAATTCAGAAAATATAAGAAATAAGTGCATTGTTGTACTGATTTAATGACGATTCGACAATCTCCGTAAACAATGTTTATAATTAATAAGATGACGTCCATTTTTTGATTGATCTCAAAACACAAGCAGTTGCAGGCCTTTTCTCCGATGCGCGTACATTTCGTAACATTTATAAGTTACAGAAACATGTTTTATTAAGGCATCAATCATATCTGATAGTTTTTATGGGTAACAAAAATTTACGATTTGGCAGAGAATGCCCCTTCAAGTTCTTTCTTATCAGTTAGGCACACTTTTTATCATTATTACTTCACTTTAAGACTCATAAACATAGATACAAAATGCAACTATTTTGCGTTTTCGATTTTCAAGCCATCTTCCAATTTATTTGTACTTAAAAATAAATTTATATTGTTTTTTCTTATAAATGTGTATAGATATCTTCTATAAATTTCAATTTCTTATCTAATTTTTATTCTTATTATGTAACAATATGGTCAGGTTGTTATTTTCATTGAATGGCATCCCAAAATAGATTGCTTCACAGTAGGGGTACTTCCTGTATATTGGGTACATCCTGTATATTACAAGACAACCTAATTCCGATCACCTAGAAAATATTCCCACGACATACATATTTTTTTTATAACCACAGTGATCAACCTTGCAAAGGACACAACTTGAAGACGGCTTGAAATTCGAAAACGCAAAATAGTTGCATTTTGTATCTATGTTAGATAAGTCAGTCTCGGCTCTCACCAAAAGATCTTTTCAGCTTTTATGTTTTGTAAAAGCAACAGAGGATGGTCCTGTTATGTTTTTCGGCCAATATTCACGTATAGTCCTTGCTAGTCTGTCGAGTGCATGGTGGTATGTTCTTGTTTGTTCACTCTCTGAATTGCAATTCTCTAAAAGCTAAATGTGCTTTACGGAGATCCCTGTTGTTAACCCCTCTTTGTAAGACAGCAACATTATGGAACAGCCTTCCGAACCATTTCAGGACTGAAAATAGTTTTTCACATTTTAAAAGTCTGATCCAGTCCTGGAGTGGTTCGACATGTTGCTGTTCTGCTTGCAGATAACACATTTGTTTTAGCTGTTTTTCATTTACTTTTGCTTTTTGTTGCTCTTGGACTGTTATTGCTGTATTTTTATGTTTGATTTCTGCATGAATCTTATTTTTTAAATTGCATTTTTTGCACATCATTCCAGAATTTGGGTAATCAATACAGGTTGATATTATTTTATTCTTTTCGAAATTTTTATTATCTTAAATAATTATATGCTATAGTTTTAAGAAATTTTAATTCAAATTTTTACTGTTTGCACATCTTTCCAGTAATTGGGTAATCAATACAGGTTGATATTATTTTATTCTGTTCGAAATTTTAATCTTAAATATATGCTATAGTTTTAAGGAATTTTAATTCATTCAAATTTTGTTGCCAAATTTTTACTGTTTGCATATCTTTCCAAATTTGTGCTGCATGCTATAGCTGATCTATGTATACTTTAAATTAGTAATGTATGTTGTTATCTTGCGTTGTTCTTATGTTATGTATATGTTTTTATATTCGGTCAAAAGCTCTTCAGAGCTTGTGTTGTATATTTGATTTTATGCCGAATCAAAATAAATTTTTCTTATCTTATCTTATCTTATATGTCTTCACTTTAAATCGTACAGTAATAATTTCAAAAAGCGTTTATTATAATTTATATATTTACTTTTTAATTTCATACAAAATATTAATTTGATTACCCCTTTTTTCTTATGCTTGAAAAGCTAAAAAAAAAAAACTGCATGCAGTAGGATTTATACTGATTTTGTATGGGGAAAATAACGGTAATTAAAAAAAATAATAATACATACAAGCTAAATTTATTTGTTGTCATTATTTCTCCGTTTACAAATAATTTCACAGCAGGTGTTATCATTGAATTTCAAGCCGAAATAACCGTTTATTGTGACACCTGTACTAGAGAAACCATACATTAGCGTATCGATAAACCCCGAGAACATAATATTTTTGTATATTACTAATGGCGGACACACTCGGAAGTCGATAATGGCCGCGCCCATGTTTTTAAGAATGAAAAGGTCTATAATATAATAATCAATGCTCTTTTATTTTATTTCTAAATTATATATTGTTATTCACTTCTTTAATTATAAATACTCTGTCGGAGAGGACAACGTGATTGGTCAATTATATCTTTGTCAGTGCCAGTATATAACAAAAAATAACCAGTCAATGCAATTTGACTGCTCAGTCAAATATAACGATTGCAGATTTGTATCGTAAATCTGGTATCATATAATAATATTTTCCCGCGGTTCGAAGTATAGCGGGAAAATATTGTATTGTCGGTTTGATACTAATGAATATTCATACGGTAATGGTCGAAATTGACCAATGAGAACATTGTCTTGCGATTAGGATTTTAGGTGTGTTCGTTTGGTTCTCTTCACTTTCTAGCCGTCGTGCATATGTGTAACAACAAAAAATATTTGCATACTCGCACCGTTATCCCACCGTATACAAATACCTATATCTTCCTCGCTTGTATTCAAGAGGATTGTGCGTTGTAGTGGATATATACAATACTTGTGCACTGTCGAAGCATACAGGTAATATGTGTAAGAGACTTGGGAACGGGGGAAAAGGCGAGGCTTCCGCCGAGCCTTTTCCCACGTTTCGCGCCGAATACACATATTTACCTATATGTGCAATTTTAAATCGTAAATAAACGTTTACTGGACGATGATAAAAGTATGTGAAATAATTTTGTGTATGTATTTGAAAACAATATCCCCCAATGTGCCCCGATGAGTTTGCCAAATATAAAATTTTATTCTATTTATAACTGACCAATATAAAAAAAAATATTGGGCAGGCTATATTGGTCGGTAAATGCTGTCATTGCAGGATAAAATAGATCCTTTATTTTCTCAGCTTGACTAATAGGGGCATATTATCCAATACAACGCACACTTGCCCAATCCTCTTGAATACAAGCGAGGAAGATATAGGTATTTGTATATGGTGGGATAACGGTGCGAGTATGCCAAATATGTCTGTATGTTAGTTTTACATTATTTACTATTTGCATCTTTGTTGCAAATTTTTTAAGGTGATGTCCGACACCTAGCTGATTGTCCAGAGATGGGTTCGAGCATTGTCATCGGATACAAGTTTCCAAATTACTTTGGTTTTTCCTGGACGGCCTTGCCCATCTGTGACGGAATTCTAATTATGCAATATATAGTTTTGTTTTAAATGTTGGTTGTGTACATTGTGAATTGATTACAAGTCATCATCATCTTCCGGAAAGAAGTAACTCATATCTGAGTGCAAATACTCCTGCATACAGCTTAAAATTTCCTGCTATATACAAAATAAAATGGTCTGTATGTACAATTAAAAACAGAGCTGGGTGAAGTTACTTGTGGAGGAGTGTCAACACGCTGATATCTGTCAGAGTGTGTTGGAATTGTTCCACAGTTGGTGAAGCCCGGGTATCTGGAGGGATGGTATTCCAAGATATGATTGTAGCTGGAACGAAGGAGTATTTTTAGATGTCCAGTCTGATGCGGATTTGCCTGATGTTGTTAGCTGATAAGCCTCGTGTTCTAGTGTTCTGTGTCTGGAGTAGGTGCTGTATAGGGACCTTAACTATGTTGTTGATGATCTTGTAGAGCATCACTACTCTGTTTCTGGCTCTTCTGTGTTGCAGCGGTTCCCAATTAAGGTGGTCTAGCATGTTGGAGACGCAGCCAGGTTCACGTGAGCGGTAGTATCTTGTTGGTGGGGGTCCCACACTGAGATATTCGAGGACTGGCCTGACTACTGCGAACTTCCTGAGGACAGTGTCTGAGGTTTCTGCGCAGGAATCCGACAGATCTTGTGGCCTTTGCTGCCGTCTGATTAATGTGGTCTTTCCATGATAGGTCTTGGCTGATGTAAATGCCTAGATATTTCCCTCCTGGTACGCTTTCTAGTCGGTATGGTTATGGAGCTTGTAGTCAGGCTATCTTTATTGGGTGACATGTAACATAACATTTTTCTGTTAATAATAATTCCGGCGTCCATCACGTACGGCGGGCTGTCGGCAAATTGATATTTGCGTTTTGTTCATTATTTTGCCTAATACTTGAGAGTAATAGATAATACCATTGTATTCCGGAGTTTATTATTTTTCTCCATTCCGAAAACGTATTTAAATTTAGTCTTACTTTCGTTTTTGAAACAAGTCGATGCTTGTAATGCCGTAAAATCGTGGTTTGATAGAACGCTTACGAGATCTTGATTAATGATTAATTGAAAATGGCGACAACAAGTTCTCGAGCTGAAGAAATTTTGAATGATGAAGCTTTAGCGGAAGAGGTTTGACACAAATTGATGTTTTTGTATATAATATAAACATTACATAACACTGTCTAATAATGGAAAAATCTATAACAAAACAAAATTATGGTAAAATCTATAATACAAGTCAATAACAGTCGTTCCCAAGGGGATTTTAGATATTTGAATCATCACTACAAATACATAATGAACCAAATTCACAGTCTATAAGATATATCCGTTCTGATGGCCTTAGAAATTATTGTTTATAACCCGTCCTATGATATTTACTTTACTTTTTACTTACTTTACTTTATTGTTCTTATATGTGTCACATGAACCAATTTTCCAAAATGTGGAACTAATTTTATAATTCCTATTCCTTATATTTTATCCCTCTTCATTTAAAATCCATAAACCCAAAAGGTAAATTGTTCATATTTTATATCTCCTTTTGACAACTTTAATTACTAATTAGTTCCTTTATTCTCTCTACAAAAAGATTTTAAATTTTTTAATTACATTGCTTCAAGTTCTAATATGGGACCCTGACTTGTTTATTCTAATAAAGACCTGATCCTGATCCTAAAGGTCGTAATTGACGCTACTGGTCCCAGAGTAATGAACTTTTTCTCTGGTGATTTACTGTCACTGTAATTTCTCTTTGTCCTGGAGTATTGAGTTGCTTAGGCTCATGATCGGGGTACAGGGCTTGCTAGTTCTGGGAAGCGCCCTGTACTTTTGATGAATTCCTCCAAGAATGTTAATTTATTTTGATGTTTCTCTTTATTGGAATCTCTATTCAGGAGATGAAGAAAATCCAAACTTTCATCTATGGTCTTTAATTGCACTGCGAGTTTGGCTCTCTCATGATCGTAAATGTGGCAGTGCAATATGTAGTGTTCAGTGGTTTCTTCTTCTCTACAGTCGCATAGTGGAACGAGGGACTGACCTATGTTATTCCGGTACTTGTTTAGTCTGCTGTATCATGTTCTCATCTCTGTCAGAACTTTGCCTATCTGTGGGTTTGGCATATCTAAATGGCAGGCATTTCCAACCATTGGTATCAGGTCATAAAGTTGTCTCCCTGATTTGCTGATGGTCCATCTATTCTGCCATTTTATTTTGGTTGAAGTCTTCATTGCTTGTTTGACATCTGACATGGTGATGACATTATACTGTTCATTTAGGGACATTGACTCTTTTGCTGCTTCCTTTGCAAGTTGGTCCGCTATCTCGTTCCCGGCTATATTAGCATGGCCTGGGATCCAAGATAGGGTTGTTCGCATTCTGTATCTCATCAATGTCCCTATATTTTCCAAAATGTCGGAGATCGTGTCGATGTAGTTTGAAGACTTCCAGTTGAGAGTCGGGATACCTACTGCAGTTTGGCTGTCTGACAAGATCTTGATATCAGTGAACCCATCCTTTAATGCAGCTATGTAGCGTTCTAACACCATGAGTATTGCCACAAGCTCTGCCGTTGTCAGTTCATTAGTCCAAAGGGTCAATGGTCCGAAGGGTCAATAATCCGAAAGGTCCGAGCAAAATAGAATTTTCAACGACCTCAAGACTACAAATTTATGTATCAATATAATATAGAATTGCATAAAACATTGATAGAAATGGTTGCCACGTTTTCTCGTGTAATAATACATTCTTTTCGACAGTTTTTTTTATTACATGAAGAATACAAGCTTTTAAAGACTTTACGCACAATAACACGCAATTTCATGGCTTGTCCTTTTTATCCTTTCTATATTAATTTATACAAAATGTTTATATGTAAATATATAATTTTTATGTATATACAAAAATGTATATGTAGATTCTGAGGTAAAATAAACAGGCTAATTATGAACTAATCATAATTGACAACTTGCCTTTCATTTTATATGCCTTGCAATGTCGTATGAAATACTTCTGACCTCTTGGGTCACCCTGCGTATTGATAGACGTTTCTTTGAGAAGGGAATTTGTCTTTTACAAATTATACATGATGGTGCATTATACATCTAGTTTAATCAGCCCGCCTTTCATAATAGACGGTCGTAGCTTATACTTTAGTAGTCAGAAAATCATCACTATCTGTCAATGGGCATTGTCAACTAAAATTCTGCATTTTTTTTTATTTATATAGTGACTAGACTCAGGAATCATATTTGTCTTAATTGCGGCAGGCATGCACTGATTTGACCTACAACTTTCCTCCTTATTGCAAATAATTGCTTGTTGTTTAGAAATGTCAATTACGTGTGGGATTGAATTCAAAATACAAATACAACATGGAAATATATTTATACAAATAAGAATTTGCTATATTCTTTGAAACTGCCTACAAATTCCGGAGCCCCTGTTTCATTCCCTTTCCATTGGGAGTTCATGTTGTTCGCATGTGTTATATGATTGTATTTTTTGAATGTTGATGTTCGCTTCTTGTTTCCAGGGATTTATATATGTCATTGGATGTTGGTTCTTGGTTGCTCATTCGGTTATTTTCTAACATGCCTTTAAGATTCAATCGGAGATAAGGAAGCTGAATGTTGAACATTTTCTGGAAAATCCACACATAGCTCTTGAAAGATAAGACTTTTACTCATAATATTTGGAACATATCTAAATTGAGTTTACATGTGCCCTTTTGTCTGATTTTTTAAATATTTTTGAGCCACGAACACTTCAGACCATTGACCCTTCGGACTATCGATTGATTGATGATTTTTGGTGTTTAACACCACGTGCACTTTCAGCTATAATTCAGCTATATCATGGCGACCAGTTTTAGTGGTGGAAGAAGCCGGAGTACCCGGATAGAACCACTGACCATGGTCAAGCAACTGGTAAACTTATCACCTGTGGCTGCGAATCTCCGACTATCGACCTTTCGGACCAATGACCCTTCGGACTAATGACCCTTTGGACTAATGAACCTTCGGACCAATGCCCTGGAATCAGCTCTGCCAGCAGTATGGATCCTCTTTGCGCTACCGGTCTCTTGAGGCTGATTCCTTAGTTGTCACCTGGATATAGCACTGCTCCAGATCCACATGGTCCAGGGTTACCCTGACATGAGCCATCTGTAAAGGCGACTATTGTAGTGTCTGTTGGGTCTCCAATAAGATCTTTTACCACCTCTTTACTTTCCTCAGTCTGTTCAACTGTTCTGTTTTTTTAGCTACCTAATCGGCTCCAGTAGCTTGGCACTCTCATCATCATGGCATCCACCCCTGCCTTGTATGTGACTTCTGGCTCTATGAGTTTAATGTCTACTTTTGTTGCTTTGAACATGTCTACTGCTTGGTTCATTGCCTTCCCAAATGGTGATTCTTGTTGTTCATATAGATCATCACTGCTGAGATATTCCTCCAATTGTTGCTTTACTAGTTCAGCAATGTTTTTTGACTGAATCTTGGCAATTTCTCTTACTGCTATTTCTTCTATTCTTAGGTCAACTGGTAGTATGTTGCCTTCTACTTCCATTACCTCTCTTCCTGATGTTGATGGTAACCCCAAGCATATTCATTATTGATAATACTTTTCTTTGGATCGCTTTTAATTTTTTCATGTTCTCTGTTGGTGTTATTTGCCAGACTGGGCAGCCATATTCTATGATTGATCTAACCAGGCTGTTGTATATTCTGAGTAGCTTCTTCTTGAGATGTTTGCCAAACCTTTTATTTCTCTTATTTTATGGATGGAATTGTTGACTTTTCTCTCTACATGCATGATGTGGTTGTCAAATTTGATCTTCTCATCTGAGATAATTCCGAGACCAGTTATTTAATATTTTAATAAATAAAGTTTGCAACTTACAACAATTAAATATAGAACAAAAATTCATTTATTTATTGAATTCAGAAGATGATATAATTCTGAACTCGGTTGGTAAATTTAAGATGATATGTAACCTAGTAACACCACATATGTGGGTAGTATCTGTTTGTTCAACTATGAACACTATTAATATTTATTGTTGATTATTATAATTATGTTTGTTTATAAGTATCTTAAGGAAAACTACATACATTTTTGGTTATTATAATCATGTCAAATAGTCTAGGGGCTGTCCGAGTGTCACGGTCTTGATGGTATGGTAGTTGGATTTAAAACTACCTGTGCAATCAGTACCTATCTAAAGTTGTGAGTTCCAATCCCACTCATGGTGTGGTGTACTCGATACAACATTATGTGATAAAGTTTGTCAGTGACTTGGGACAGGTCGAATGGTTTTCTCTGGATACTCCAGTTTCCTCCAATAATAAAATTGACCACCACGATTTATCTGAAATATTGTTGAAAGTGTCGTTAAAAACCATATACCCCTAACCACTATCAGAGCCAAAGGTCAAGATCAAACCAATCAAACTAAAGACATTTGTTACAATTAAGTCTGTGATATATTACAAATACACAACATTGCTTTATATTAGTTTCTTTCTATGCTTAGGTGGGTATAGATTGAAGGAGTAAAAGAGAATGATGTCTATCATGAAATGCTACCTATATCAACAAAGCAAACAATTGCCTATCACCTCAAACCATTGAATACTAAAAAGACATATGACATTGGAAATCCAGGTCCTGGCTTAGAACAGGCACAAAAATGTGGCAGAGTTAAACCGATTATTGGGGTCCCAACCATCGCCATCTGATAATGTATGTTATGGGTCCACACTTATACTGTACTTGCTTCCAACGGTATCATTTTCTATGACATGGCAGTATCACAGTCATGCTGTTACTGTATCATTTTCTATGACATGGCAGTATCACAGTCATGCTGTTACTGTATCATTTTCTATGACATGGCAGTATCACAGTCATGCTGTTACTGTATCATTTTCTATGACATGGCAGTATCACAGTCATGCTGTTACTGTATCATTTTCTATGACATGGCAGTATCACAGTCATGTTGTTGGTTTGTTAGTGTTTATATCAATGTAAGCTGGGACTAGTATAATAGTCCCAGCTGTAAGCAATTTTCTAATTACAGTGTGATTTCCAGTCTTGTCAAGGGAAGAAATCCCAGAAATTAAAATGAACATTACGTTGAAAGCCCTAGCATGTGGTAGATGACTGATAATCTTATTTGAGGACTCATTCTCAAATCAACATCAGATATTTTAGGTTTGTTGTCAGAAATGAACAAACTCAACCACTCAGTCAAGGAGATCTTTGTATCACATCTTTTGTGCTCACCATGGTTTATTTGAAAGTACTTTTATTAATTTTTCATAGGAGTTACTTGATGAACTAGAAAATGCAGAAATTCCAGCTTACATTAGAGAGGCTCGCCTTGATCAGCTGAAGAAACATGCAATAAATTTACAAGAAATGAAAGAGAAACAGCATGGACAGTACACGTAAGTCACTAAATAAACAAATATGATTTGTTGGTTTTTATTGTTGTTGTCGTTTATTTTTAAACATTGGGGAAGGGAGTTGTTATTTCGCAAAGCCCTTGAAAACACAAGACTATTAAATTAAAGATTTTGGTTGAATTATGACTATTAAAGTACAGATTTTGATACCAGCCGCAAGACCATGTTGCATGTCAGGTTTATCGAACCCCTCTGCCTCTTTGAAAAATCCTGGCTATGGGCCTTTTTAGTATATATCTGCTGAATTCTTTTGGGTTTTTTCCTTTACTACCTAAAACTGAACCAGAAGTTTGTTACGTGTGTTTTTACTGATTTATCGGAAGTTAATTGTGACATGTTAATGGAGTATAGGTTAAATAAAAGATTACTATAAAACATGTAGATAATTTAGTGTGCACGGCACATTTCTTGATTTAACATTTATTAGGTACGCTTAAAGTCAAAAGAAATCCATTTAATTTGTAAGTCTTTGTGAACAAGTAAATCAAAAGGCCTAAAGAGAATAGCCAAAAATAGATTCATACATATCATGTCATGTATTTATTTTGCTTTTTAGAGAAATAACAGAAGAGAAAAAGTTTTTAGAACTGACTACAACAGAAAAGAGATGCATTATACATTTTTATCATTCAGACTTTAGACGCTGTTCAATTATGGATACTCATTTAGAGGTAAGTTTAGAGGTTATATCCATCCAATTAGATAAAAACGAATGTCAATATTGTGTAATGTATTCTAATCTGAAATGTAGTAGGTCATTGGTATAGACCACAGTAAAGTAATTCTCTAAAGACTTGCAAAATAATACTGGTTACATTCTCAATTAATACTCATACTAAAAGGTTAGCAAAATAATACTGGTTACTTTCTCTATTAATACTCATACTAAAAGGTTAGCAAAATGATACTGGTTACTTTCTCTATTAATACTCATACTAAAAGGTTAGCAAAATGATACTGGTTACTTTCTCTATTAATACTCATACTAAAAGGTTAGCAAAATGATACTGGTTACTGTTTATTTCACTATCTATACCTACCTGCATCAACTTTTTGCAATGTTCTCGGGTCGTCTTCAGCATTTGCCTGAATTCAAATTTAAATTTCCCGCCTCAACAACCCATCGGATACCTCCCTTAAAATACAAGCCTCGATTTCAGTTTTTGTTCGGGCAGTCATGCTATGTCTTCAGCATAAATGGTCCTGATTTTATACAATTTTTTGGAGTATATTAATTGCTATTTGGTTGAGAATACGTTTTTTTTATAAAGCAGAAACCTTTATTTAACCTTGTTATTGTTTATTTTATTTGGATTACGTATATATTACGCGATGTCAGCGGATTTCAAACTTTGTATAAAGTGTGATAAATTGATTAATATTTTGGACGATCACGATGATTGTTATCGTCATCGAGTTTGTAACAGTGAATTTCCATGTGGGATTTGTAAATCTTGGACATTGGAAAAACGTCAGTCGGTCGAACGTATGATTGACAAAGCTCGCTTGGCGGCTGCGAAAAAACAATCGAGATCGACCGATGTTGAGACTTGCCCTTCAACTTCAAGTCCTCTTATGGGGGCGCGACAAGTCGTTGCTTCAAGCCTTCTTACGAGGGCACACAATCAAAACAATCAAAGTCTTCTTGCGGGGACAGTAAACACCCAAAGTCCTATTAGGGGGACAGTAACCACCCAAAGTCCTCTTACGGGGACAGGAGTCGTACAAAGTTCTTTGGCGGGGACAGGGACCTTCCAAAGTAACTCCCCTGTAGGTATTGGCAGTGTATATGATATTCACGCATCTAATATCGATCTTAATGCTCAGGCACGAACTGAAATGTTGTCTAATCCATTTATGTGGATGTTTAATTCGCAAGACTTTTGGAAAGATTTTATAGACAAGAGAGTTCAGGAGGCCCTTAATCCTACACTCTTGAGGTCTGCAGCAACGTCTGCTGCCACCTTTATCTCAAATACTTCAACCTCTGTTTCCACTAGTGTGTCATGCACTACAAACACGACTATGTCAACCTTCTCAAATGTCAGACGTAGGTTTGACAAGTTCTCCAATAACAATGATTATGAGGATGTCTCGGAAGACGAGTTAGAGTTTTCAGTTTTGGCTCATAGCCAGTCATTAGGGTCAAAGAGTGATAATGGGGATAATGAAAATCCAGACCAGAATTCAGTGGCTGGTACTTGCTCAGACCAAGTTTTGATTGATCAGGCAGATATTAACAATAATTTTGGCTATTCAAGTTTTCAAAGCAATGTCTGATGTTACTGCTCATATTGCAGTTAATTCTGTGAAATGTAGACGAGTCTTGCATATTAAGGAGATGTCCTTTAAGAATAAGTCTACAGAAAACAAACTGAAACAATTATCTACTCTTGGTCCTAATTTATTTGCCGGGAAATTTTTTGATTTGCTTCATGACAGTGCTGAAAACATCCATGATGCAAAGGAGACTCAGCATCTAAGAAAAATAAAAGTAGTTGACAAACAAGAGTCTAAGCACTCAAACTTGCATGTAGGGGCTAAACGCAAGGTTGTGGATGGTGATTACTGAGTTGACTCTGCAAAAAAATTCAAGTCCTCTGGTCCACATCAAAAACACAAATCAAACAACCAGGACAGAAGTGGTCAAAGTTCAGTTTCTGACTCCTTTCAAAAAAAGGGACCACGACAGCTGGGGTTTCGTCCCAGAAGTGAAAAGATTGATAAGTTATGTACAGTTAGCCCAGGATCAGACCCAGGTAGGGTGTCATATACAGAATTTTGTGGACAAATGGAAGCAGGTAACTTCCGATCCCTGGGTGTTGAAAATAGTAGAGGAAGGGTTGCGTCTAAAATTTATAAGCAAGCCTCCAAAGTCTGGAGTGCGGATAACAAATTTGTTAAATATTGTACATATGTCAAATATTTTAGAAGAGGTAAAAAAATTATTAGGAAAAGGTGCTATAGAATTAGTATCACCAGGCCAGGAAGGCCAGGGTTTTTACAGCACCTTTTTCATTGTTCCAAAAAAAGACGGAGGTCTCCGTCCAATATTAAACTTGAAACCTCTCAATGTATACATGGAAAAATCTCATTTCAAGATGGAAACGCTAAGATCAATCATTCAAGCCCTCCATGTGGGGGAGTGGGGGTCCACCATAGATCTGCGAGATGC
>MJUT01058223.1:326056-348082 GCA_002080005.1 Gigantidas platifrons
AGGACCTAAGCAGGATAGCCAACATCAGCTAAGGTCACCTATGTCTGAGAGAGGAGAACAAGAACACCAAAGGACCTAAACAGGATAGCCAACATCAGCTGAGGTCACCTATGTCTGAGAGAAGAGAGCAAGAAAACCAAAGGGTCTAAACAGGATAGCCAACATCAGCTAAGGTCACCTATGTCTGAGGGAGGAGAACAAGAAAACCAAAGGACCTAAGCAGGATAGCCAACATCAGCTAAGGTCACCTATGTCTGAGGGAGGAGAAGAAGAAAACCAAAGGACCTAAACAGGATAGCCAACATCAGCTGAGGTCACCTATGTCTGAGAGAGGAGAACAAGAAAACCAAAGGACCTAAACAGGATATTCAACATCAGCTGAGGTCACCTATGTCTGAGAGAGGAGAACAAGAAAACCAAAGGACCTAAGCAGGATAGCCAACATCAGCTGAGGTCACCTATGTCTTAGGGAGGAGAAGAAGAAAACCAAAGGACCTAAACAGGATAGCCAACATCAGCTAAGGTCACCTATGTCTTAGGGAGGAGAAGAAGAAAACCAAAGGACCTAAACAGGATAGCCATCAGCTGAGGTTATTGTCTGGGGAAAATTAACCCTAGATTTAATCACATTTTTTAGGAACTTCATTTCAATCATAAATATATCTAATAAATCATGTCAGCATTGAAGCATTGATAACTGTGAAGATGATAATAGTCCATCAGCAGGGGTATTAATCCAGTGAGATGTTTTAAAACATAATAATACTGAAACAATCCATTGTACAGATACAAAAACAGTTACTCAAAATGGAAGTTTAAGTGGCCATTACTTCTTTGTTTTTAGTCATAACGAGCTCAAATTTGTTTCAAAATGGAATTTTTTTAAGTGGCCATGACTGCTTTGTTTTAAGTCATAATGAGCTCAAATTTGAGCTGCAGTTGAATGATGAAAAGTAAACATGCTGGTACATTCAGGGTTCATTCCGAGATAATTTTTGTTTAGCCAATTAGATTATGCAAACTGGACTTATTATAATCAAAACTTCCTTTTAAAGTTTCTCTTCAGAAACCATGAAACCATAATATTATTACAATTGTTGTATTTGTTGCAAAAAATCTGATAAAATAATCTTAAAACAGATGGACTTTAACATGGCTGCTACAGGAAATTCTTGTTTCTGATTGGTCAAATTTAAAATGTATAAATAATTCTCACAAGTTTAAAATTTAAATCAGCATGTATATATATTTGTTTGTAATATTTGTATGTTTTTCATAGGAAACAGATTTAAAAAAAGCATTTGCTTGTTTCTGAATCCTATTGTAGAATTGTTATTGTTCTGTTATGTCAGTTATACCAATAAAATATGTTTATACCAAATTTTAAAAATATCTCTGAAACCACTTGACCAATAAACTAATCTTTATAGGAATGATGTATAGAAAGTCCTCATCAAAATGATCAGAGAGAATCTGTTTCAGGGGATGGGTAGGAGATATCCTGGTCCAAATTAACATTGTATCATAGTGTCTAAAGAAACAGGTTGATAGTGAGATGAACATGAACTGTCAATGTTATTTTGTGGTTGCCAGACATACTTTGTGCATACTGACTTCAACAAATGTAATGTGTTAAAGAGTAGAAACAGATCGATTTCTGGACAAAATTGTGACAAACTTTGCCAAATCCATCGACAAGATAATTCATATGAAGCAGTTATTTCTAATGAAAAATATTATTAAAGCAAGACAAAAATAGTTATGCCTAACATTAAAATATCAGACAAAACAAGATGAACTGTGAGCTAATGCTCACTAATGATACCCCCGCTCTTCGGCAAACAGAAAGTAGGAATCTGACGGGTCAAAAAACGCTTCCCACGATATGGGGTACCTCTATGAAGTTTGTGACCAAATATCAGATTTCTGCCATCAATAGTTGCCGAGAAGAATGTGACGAAAAATGTGCATATATGTTCAATGTGTATAAAAACCAACTAAGTCAGCAAACAGGAAGTAGGAATCTGACAGTTCCAAAAACGCTTCCCACAATATGGGGTACCTATATGAAGCTTGTGACCAAATATCAGATTTCTGCCATCAATAGTTGCTGAGAAAAATGCGACGAAAAATGAGCATATATGTTCAATGTGTATAAAAATCAACAAAGTCGGCAAACAGGAAGTAGGAATCTGATGGGTAAAAAAACGCTTCCCACGATACGGGGTACCTATATGGAGCTTGTAACCAAATATCAGATTTCTGCCATCAACAGTTACCGAGAAAAATGCGACGAAAAATATCTTGGACGGACAGAGGTAAAACAGTATACCCCCTTCCCCCTTCGGGGAGCGGGGGTATAATAACTTGCATCTGGTGTACCAGAATGCAAGGTTTCCCCTTTGTTGTTTCTTGTGTATATAAATGACTTGCCAGAATACTGCACACTAAGACCATTTGCTGATAATAACATCTACAGAAACAAAACAAAAATCCAGAATCACGGTATATATCCATAACGGAACCTTCGGGATGAACATCGACGTTACGCGATTCTTGGGGAACAAGTAACGGATCCTTGGTAGATTTTTTAGGCAAGTTGAAAAACCGGTCTCTTTATTTTTACGATTTAATACGATCAAAGATGTCTAGGAACTGTATATTAAGTGTCACGGAACTCAGCTTTTATTACATTTGCCATTTCTACAAGATTTATCGCATCTGTTCATACGCAGAAGCGGCATTTATAAAAACGATTGCAGTTTTCACTGCATCAACATATTGAAAAGACATTTTCATCACATAGTTTGTCTTATATCATCAATTTAACAGTTTTCTGTTATTTGATTATTAGCTAGAGTATATTTTGGATGTTCATTTCAATGCCATGACAAATATGAAAATCAATTAATGTATAATCAATAATGATGAAAAAATTTCATCTCGGAAAAGCAACGGATCTTTATGATTGTGGAACTGCAACCTTCGGGATTGCCAAAGGTTATATTCAAAGCGGTCTTACACTGGTAATTAGGGACCTCGGGGGGAGGAGGGATAGCAACCATACATTTTACGCCCGGGGGATGTGCCACTGAAGAATTGATTGATTGATTGAATGGGGTTTAATGCCACTTTCAGCAGTATTTCAGCTATATCATGGCGGTCTGAAGAATTGAAAACTAGCCCAAATTAATATATCCTAAACAGGTATATTATACACTATTTTTGGCTATTTTTTTACTAGAAAAGGATAAAAATTGCCCTCAAATTGATATAATTGTTTCATAAGGTTACAAAACTTGTTATCCTTTCATATTTGCACACCCCAGTATACCGTACAAAATAGGAAGTTGCCCCCTTCCTTATCAGGAAGCACCTTATTAAACCCTGTCATCGTTTTTGTAAGAAAAGTTTTATCTTATGAATAAACTCGTTATTTCTTAGTTAATGCAGGTTAATTAAGGGTTTGTTTTTGGGAATATTTTTCCACAACATTTTACTTCCGCCTACAATATTTAAATTAAATTAAAATGCAGAATGTAACTAAAATACCCTTTTCCTGACTTGTCACCCTTTGATATCCAGGAGGGGATATCGATAATATATATATATTGTTGAAATCACAGGGGCTTGTAGCCGCAAAGCCCTACCCTCCCCCCTTTTGAAAAAAAAACATTTTTTCCCTTTTTATATTGTTTTTTTTTTAACATTTCAAGACGAAAAATCCCAAAAAGAAAGATATAATGAGAGGAGATATAAATTTTATTTTTTCTTTCTTTTCGGTAATTTTCTTCTAAAATGTGAAAAAACAATGAAAGGGAAAAATGATTTTTTTTCCAAAAAGGGAAGGGGGTATAGGGCTTTGCAGCTACAAGCCTCCTTTAGGTGGTACCATACACTTCAGGTAAAATTTGATCTGCTCGTTTAATTTTCTTATTTTTCTGGCAGTGTGTTTGAATATATGCACTGTAATAAATACGAAAATTTTAACAAATTCCAACCAACAGACTCAGAGCTATAAATTCACTAGCCAAATAACACTTTTCTCTCTGTGGTTTTGATCACCGAGATGCTTGAAATCTGCATACAAACATCATATGATCAAAACGTTCAACTGAATTTAAAAGAGTTATCTCCCTGTAGTGTATGGTACCCCCTTATTTTAGGTAATTTGACATCAGAAAACAAAAAATTGTCTTTAAATCGTGCTAAAATAAAGGCAATCTGACGGAAAATCGTGCTAAAATAAACAAATAATCTTTAAATATTTCTGCTTCTTCTGGTGCAAAAATGATCAAAATCCGTTTAGAAATGACTTCACAATATTTTTTTTGAAAAATGTGGTTTTATATGAAATATATAGCGTAAAATCGAGGGTGGCGAATAATTATGTTCCATGACTGTAGTCTGATGTGAAATACATTATGTATATTATGCATATTTTTTTAAATATTGTCATATATATATATTTCATTTGATGTAAAACCATACTTCACAAACTTGTCATACTGTTACATAATCAGTGTACATAATACATTGTATATGGGCCCTAACCATTTCTTATGAGTTTGTGCTTATAAAGTACCGGTATTTAGTATTATTGTCGTAAAGGGTCCGTTGCCTCCAAGTCGCGGTGCCACATTTTAACACGTTTTCTATAAATCGTAAATGTGCCGTTACGCACCTTTTCATTAAAAATCGAATTTAATGGGCTTTAATGGATTATTAACTGAAGACTGGGTTAGGAGTTGGTGCATTTAGGTTTCTTCTTTTAATAATTGTTAAAATTTGAAAGTTAAAAGGTGGAAAAAAGCAAATATTCATAAAAGATATGTCCGAAATTTCACTTTACATTGAGTCATCTCGTTGGAAAGCGAGCGAAACACATTTTCAGCAGACGTATGTGAATGGTTTTTGGTTTTGGATTGAATCATACATCAGAGTTCCGTGAGAGCAATATATGCGATATATATACCTTCCTTCCTTGCAGCTATCCATTATTATGTGGCTTTCCCACTTGCTGACATTCTTTTCATCACCAAGAATTGCGTAACGTCGATGTTCATCCCGAAGGTTCCGTTATGGATATACACCGTGAGAATGATGCACAGAAATTACAATAGGTAACACATGATGCTACAGAATGTGTAAAATGTTTACACATCAGACAGTAGAAGATATTAACATGCATATCGTGGGTGGATAATGTGTGCAGGTTTATTATTGTATGTTTATATCTGTAGTGTATTGCGGTTGAATACCCATGAATAGGTCGAGATCCCATAAACCGGTTTAGCCTTGCATATTTTTGACATTGGTGCAATTGTTGCCCATCACTGTAAACTTTCTTTAAATAATATTCTTTGCAGCACATCCAAACCAATAAAGATTCATACAGGATTTCATTCTATCCACTTACAATAACACAATGGAACTATCTACCAACAGTATTTCTGTTTACGACAGTAGAAAGTTTCAAAAGAACAAGTATGGATATACATGTATGCTCTCATCTTCAACTTGTTTATGAGGTAGTTTTCCCACCGTGTAATATGTACGATGACAGCACAGACTTGACATGAAAACTCTGATGTGAATGAGTGAGTGAGTGATTGTTGTTTAACACCAACTCAGCAATTTTTAAGCTTTATCATGGCGAGAACAAGTTAATTTTCAATGAGATGATGATGAGGTCCGCTTTGCACTAGATCAACACGCTTAGTTGGATTTTTATAGTGCTAGCTCATTGAAACAACAGTCTGCAGATAGACATGTGGCCTCACTCTGGCACATTATCCTGATTTCGAGCCAACCGGTCTTTGCTCTTTCTCCTTAATACTGGGTGCTTAACAGAGAAGCAACAAATACCAATTCTACAGTCTTTGGATTGACTCGACCTGGGCTCGAACCCACGATCTACTGTAGTCGAGACTAGCACCCTAACCGTTACTCCACCGATGCAGTAGGTAAATTATAAGAGAATAATACTCCGTCAATAAAACTTTATAAAAGGTATGAATTGATATTAAGAAAAACAAAGAATGAAAATAAAGATTGAATCTATATTTCATAATATGCCGTTGTTTTACATAACAAAGTAACAATTCCTTGAGACAATAAAACAAGTGAAAGTTTAACAACAAAGTACTGGTATACATAAAAACTATTAGGGCTCTCAACAAAAAAAAATCTTAAAATAAGTTTTTGTTTTTAATACCGGTATGCAAATTTTAATCCTGCATATACTTTTAAATTAAAATTTACCATGGAAATGAAACTAATCACAGCAGAAAATATAATACAGCATCACCGATTAAAAGGAAGTTATTAATATATAATTTACCGGTATACATCATGGATTCCTGTGATTTGCTTTATACAAAAAATAATAATAATTAAATTTTGTTTAAGACTATTACAGAAAAGTTGTAGCAGGGGAGAGGGGTGTAATGACATCTTCCCCACACACACTACCCTGCAATGACTTCGTCCCTACACTCACTACCCATCAAAAATTGTCTTTTTTTCTACATAGGGTTTGTCACCAGCTTGCATTATCCCACAAAGTTATATACGTGTAAAGTGGCTTCCAACCCAAATTCAACATTTTATGAAATAGTCCTAACTGAAATATTTTAAATAATATGTTTGATCATTACTGCACAAGGTTATTTGATCATTAAAATAAGACCAACAGTTAATCTTGGTTTTATTGACACTTTCAATATGCATGAATGACCTTTTCCAAGTCGCTCATAATCAAATTAACACTCTGAAAGCCAAAAAAACAATAATAATTTCACCAAAAAAAAAGAAAACAACATTTTGGTTATAAATGTTGGAGTCTTCATTAACTATAATGTTCACAGGAAAATGATTCAAGATTTTTTTCTCTTAAGGGTTCAAATTAATATGACTTATTTTCAGTTTGATGTAATACTGCCATAATACCAAAAATATCAGTTTGAAGAAAAAAAATGATGAAAATAAATTGATATATTCTGAAGTTTTTTCTTCGTAAACCCCACAGAACAGTATTCAAGCAAACCAGTACTTCATAAAAAAGCATGCACATCCAGTTTCTCTCTTTGATATGAAAAATTAATATAGTATAAATATACCTTTGTACAGATGAAGGGTGGCTTGAATACAACAGCTTGCAGAAAGTTTAAAGCAAATTTTACACGTTTAAATCTACAAGCTTGAAACAAAACACCAATTCTACATCTTAAACTACATTAGGTGAAAATTTGCTTCAAAACTTTCTTGGGTGTTTTTTAAAATTTTAAATTGCAGTCGCCCAATTTATAATAACTGTTATTAAATATAAATATATCTTTAATAACAAAATTTAACAAAAGGTTTGTAAATAATAATTATAATAAAAACAATAACACTAGTTTAAACCTCTCAAACTAGTGATATTTACTCAAACCAATAACTCTTGACAATTTGAGTTTCTGACTAAATACATATTGAGTCCTCCTTGCTCGTTCTATACCAAGCCTCCCCAATCATATCAAACTAGATTCCAGGGATCTCAAAATTTTGTCCAAAGTCTTACTATTAACAAATAACCTTAAATTACACATCTTATTTTGTATTTATACTCTTTTTTTTTTCTTTCCCTTTTTTAAAAATGAAAACCTTAAAATTCAAGCATTCATTTTAAGAAAACATTTCTTGAAGATGTCCGTTATTAAAATCTTAAGAATGTTTCCGTACTTTCACTAGCATTCACCTCGAAATGATTTGAATATGACCATGTACAAGTTTTAGCTATTAACTGAATAGATCTATTAAAATAGTCAATGTTCTGGCTTTTTAAAACATAGCACATATTTTTATTTTGCACAGGCCTTATTCATTTAAATGGAAAACTGACAGGAAAAATTAGGAAATATCTGGAACCACAGTATAATGACCAAAAAAAAATCAACATAGCACTTCTATCATTTACATAGCAACCAAATAGCCAGTAAAATTAAACCATAATATATATATATTTGTTAAAACAAGATACCCCTGCCTAACAATAATAAGAAGAAAATGAGTGAAATATACAATTAATCAACAAAGTAACCTTAAACAATGATATAATCAAACTTGTTACCGTGGCAACAGAGAATGTTGACCTCAGTTTCAAGGTCATGACCTAAACTACAGTAAATGTTATAGTAAAACTTGATTCTTTCTAAAACATAAAAACAGTATCTCGTTATTTTTCAGATTTTGATGATTTTCTTTTCAGTTAGAATGGACCTAAATCTCTATTAAAGATATATCTCAATAAAATTTGTAACTGAAAACGATTCATTACAATTCTTGATACTGCATTTATTTTACCTAGTAAATTAGGCATACCTGTCAAATTTTGAAAGTTTCATTCTTTACCAGTCCTTCTAGTCTATTTCAGTAGAATACTGTTAACAGAAAAATAGATTTTCCAGTATTTCTGTCCTGGTGTTTTTATATCCTAGAAATACTTCAAATGAAGTATTACAGGTACTACAAAATTACGGGAGAACATGACAAATAAAACTGAGTTGTCTTCTCTTTCCATTCCATGCAAATGTAAACAAGATGGGGTACACAGATTTTAATCACATTTATAGTAACAAGTAATATTTTGTTTATTTTTAAAAGGCATTATTTTTTTTCAAAGATTAACAAGTCACATTATTAAAAAAAAACAAACAAAAAACATTGTTTTGTTCTTCATAGATTAATTATTACAATACAGATATAAATGTATTTTTAGAAAAAAAAAACCAAATACTCTATTAGTTGTGTGATATTTTTAAAAATTAGATTGGTTAGGATGAACTTAATAAGCAACAAAATTATAATACAAAATGAGGTAAAAAGTTTGAAAACAAAAATAAATACAACTCAAAGCAAATAGAAAGAAACAAAATTACATTAGTTGATTGTGAACCGTTCAGCTAACATACATGTGATAAATCCGTTCACAAAGATAGAAATAAAAGTTTAATTTTATTCTATTAAAACAGTTTTTTCTCTCTCAAAATCTCACTGTTAAAAACTAAGCATTATTTAATTGTGATTTTTGTTTTTTTAAATATCAAACACATTTTTTGGTAAAAGACTATTACACGAATGTAATTTTTCTTCAAACAAACAAATCTCCATTTCATTTTGAACTTAAAAAACAAAAGAAAATTCTAGGAAAAATGAACTATGCTGCTTGACCTACGAAAAAACAACAAAATTTCACCCTCAGTGCTCTAATTTTCTAACAAAGTAGGTCAACTTTCTCATGTATAATTCCTCCTCTCAATCTGAATTTCAAAAGATATCTCACATTTTGCAAAGTTCATATTTGACATAAACAGGAATTTGTACAACAATTATAGAAATAACAGCTGATAATAGCTTGCAAGGTTTTAAGCAATTTAACATATGGTTGTTGAAGTGGTTTAAGTTCTATTTATAAATGATCAAGACAATTAATTTTGAATAATAACAAATAAACATTTTTCTCCAGTGTTAGGTACAATCTAAAATAGTCAGGATAAAGTGGAAAAAAACATAAGTTATTTCTTGTCTGCATGCTCTTTCAAAACTCTTAAAATAACAAAAAAATAAATAGAAGTTTAGTTTCAATAATTCATGTTTTATAAAATTCAAGGAAAATCACATGCATATCACGGATAACAGATTTAACAATTTCATCATCATCAGCCAATGAAACCAGGAAGTAGATTGCAATTAACCATCACCATGATCTCTGTCAACAACTCCAACAATATCACAGTTGAAGATTAACATAAAAAATACTATCACTATTGAATCATTATTATTGTACCAATTAACCTTCAGTTATGCTGAAATAATTCTAAACCTATCTCATTTTGTCATATCATATCTCGTACAATTGATATAGTTTTACCAGATTTATTTTTTTTTAACTTCACACATTTTCCATTGAGTTGAATATATTTCGTCTTCATGTGGGTTGCAAAAATATAAAGTCAAATCACAAAATTTAACCATTTCAAATCCCAAATGAATTCCTCCCATTTTAAAAATATTTGATCAATATTTCAGAATACAAGTTTTCTAAATACTTAAATTTTCTTCAAGATGAAACCAGTATCTATTATTATATTTTTCTTCAAGATGAAGCCAGTATCTATTATTATATTTTTCTTCAAGATGAAGCCAGTATCTATTATTATATTTTGAATTTCACAGTGACCAAACCTCTAAAAACTACTATTAGGGTAGGAGTTGTGCTCATTCTTGAAGACCCTACTGTCACTTTGGAATGTAGAACAGCAGTAAAAGTGCTGTTCTTATGCTTTGGTTTGTGTCTTATTGCAGTGTTGGATAGTCTCATGTTCATATAAGTCCATATCTTTTTTTACTGACATGAAACCACTTAAATATTAATCAAGGTGATTTTTATGACAAAATGAGATAGATTTAAATTCAATTCAATGACTATTTTTCATATTTAAACTTGTAATATATCAAATCACACCTTTTAACATTGAGAATATTTTGGCAAGCATATAAAAACATAATTGGGAGATAATGATTTTTTGTAACTGTATTCATTATAATTTTCTGATTTTTATTAATTTAACTCCTTAAAAAGAAATAATTTTGTATCTCTTCCATTTATCCTCATGGTTTTTTTTTACATATTAAATGACAACTAAATCAAAAGTAGTAACCAAAATATTCCCAAACACCATAAAAAAAGCTAATAGAAATGTTTTAAGCTATACATTGTGTATATATATATATATATATATATATACAGTAATGCTGTAATTTCACTTTTAGTATTCAACAGTGATTTGACAATATGAAACATAAATTTTTAGGAGAATAAATTTTTACAATGATACTGTTTATGTATTTTATTTAGTCAGGTATAAATTTATCACAGATAATCGACATCACTCGTAAAACTGGTCTCTGTACATGTTCTGTTACTGTCTTGGGTGGCAAGGATGATGTAAATGTGTGACGATAACGGAACCAGTTGCTTGTCGATACTCGTCTACATTGAAATAAGATAATGATATCCAGTCGTCACTGGACAGTTCACTAGTTGCAACCTGTTCATTTTCTTTTATCTTGACTGTAATTTGAATTCATATTCCATTATCTAACAAAACAATACAATACACACAGTCATATCATATTTGCCTTAATCCAGAGTCGCTTAAAACCTTGAACCTAGACCAACATACAAACTACATTACATTCACTTTATAGAAACTTTCCACAAAATAAAAAAACAACTGTTTCCAATGCCATTTTGACATCAGCGTTTGTTTTTAATTCTTCAAGCGTCTTTTTTTTTTGCTTGTCTTCATGGCAAAGGAAATGTGCCTCGTAAAATACTGTGCTTGAAATTTTTGTCTTGGATATTTTAAAATCCCATAATAAAAATCTCATTAGGGAAGTAGAATGGATAGAGACAACATTTCTGTGATTCTGACCATTAATGAAAAACATACCATTACTCCTTACAACTATAATCAATCAAAAAACAGCTAAAAATTCTCTTCAATGACAATCATTTACTGATAAAATTTCACATAACGCAACACCAAGTGCACTTTTTACAAAACATTTGGACTGAACCCCCGACGTTGCACATTCCCTCTGTCAGATAGGCATCCATGTTTATTTTGTCTCCTTTTGGGTTTCTGCTACGGTCCCTGACTGGGAGGAACCATCCGCAAACTCTGACAGCATGTCTCTAAATCTGCCCCATGACCTCTCTGGAATGGTGACGGCAGTGCGGTAATTAGATCGTACCTGTAAATGTATGGGAGAAAGAATTGGAACACCTTTGGCTTAAATGTATGGTTTTATGTGAAACATAAATATGTAAGTGAACATGTCTTCTATTATAGTGAGATCATCAATAAACCTTGTGGTCATGGTCCAACTTTCTGAGGTATACAAAAATCAGACTTCATTTCTTTATTTTATCTTTTATTTCCATTTGAAATTTAAACGTTCAAGGGTGACAAATAACCAATACAAAAAATCTGTTTCATGTGTAGGCATGGGAAAAGCTCAATCAGAGGCTATCACCAGCATGTATAACTGATGTAGAACAAACCAGAGGCTCACAGGAGTATGAAATTATTTGTCTAGTTTACAGTTGGTCTAGAATTTGTTAATATAGTACATATTTTACATTATAAATAAACTAGAGTCTCTATCATCTAAACAAGACTTTCCCTCATCAGACGATTGACAAGAACAGTAGTATGCAAAAATGTAGCAGGTGTATAAAAGGACAATTACACACACCCAGAGGTGGCGAAATTCGTCGGCCAAGTCCGACGTTTTTTGTTGCTGGTCCGACTAAAATCGTATTTTTTCCGGACCAGATGTCCAACATCGATTTCGAAGTATACTTTTTTTTACACATGAGCAGTGATCGGGAAAGTCCAGCGCCATGCGCAATTTGCTCATTAAGCTGAAAAATGGCGCAGTGAAAGTAAAATGTAAGCGCCCGTGTGGCGCACAATAATTTTGCAAGGTTCGGTATCCATGGAACGATAGTCATCAGTCGTGCGGTACACCGAATTCCAGTGAACCCCTTGAAAAACAGTGAACCCCACTGAATTATGCATAATCGTGTCGAAATCGGATCATTGAGAATGTTTTGCCTATTTATATATTTATCGGACTGTCTCGTGGTTTTTACTTTGTTTAACGCTGAAGTAAATATAATTATGAAATGTCTAAATACCGGAAAAGAATAACAACAAATGATGTGACTTTTTTTTCAAATGTTACTCCAAATAAATGTTTGTAAATTTGATTTTTGTCAAATATGAATCAAGTGAATGAAAATTTGTATAAAATCATCCCAAAATTCAATATTAAATTTTATTTTAACGAAAAATTATATTTCTGAAAGTACGTGTCTGCGAGTTATTGTTTGGCGGTATTTAGTTGAATTTCTTAGAAAAATGCCTCCAAAAAAAAGCAGCGTCTGCCTGTTTTACCTGGCAAAAAGACTTTGTTTTCGTTTGTTGGTCGATATGGAAAAAACAATTTCGATCCTGACGATTCCGTGAGAAAAGAAACTGAAAATATGATTGACTCTGGCTCACAAGACGTACAAGTACCCCCGACCCTGTCTCATCAGATTGTGATGCTAACGAGAAAGACGTCCACAAATACCGTCCTGTTCATGGTTGTTTATTGCTAAAATTTACTTGGAATATAAATTCATTTGAAATGTATGACTTTATAAAGCCTTTTGACCTTTATTTGATTTACTGTGTGTGTAACTGAGTTGAGAACAGATTCAATAACAAAGGCATGAAAGGTGNAATTTTTTTTATTCTCTGTAATTTTGATTATATTCAATTTCAACTTGTGAAATTGTTCTTGTTCCTTGTGGTACAAAATGTAAGTGGTTTCTCAATTATATTGGTCAAGATAAGGAAATCTACAATGCAAATTTAACTATACATCAGTGTTACTGGATTGGAGAAATGAAGCTTGAAGCCCTAATTCCTGTTCGCCCTATTACCTGATACATGTTCGCCCTGATAATTATAATTATGTAGGATAATAAAAATAATAGATAAATAAGTGATATTTGATTGCTTATAGATATTAAATGGAGAAATCTTAAATGTGTAGCATGCTATATTAAAGTGTATGTTTCGATAATGGGCAAAGTTAAACATTTCAGTCCTTGGAATAACAATGCAGGTAAATATGAGTGAATCCAGAGTCTGTAGAAATCACTAGAAAACTGAAAAGCAATTCAATTTCAATCAATTATATTTATTTAAATGTTACATGAGCTATAGTATGAAAATACATATCTATGCATTGTGCTGGAAATTTATTTCATTTTAAATGTAAATTTTACAATGGCCCATTCATATTATAGCATGGCCCATTGAAATTTTTTTGAAGGGGCCATGGGCCCATTCTGAAAAAAACCTTCACGATCACTGCATGAGTGGAAGTGACTTTCATTAAAATAATTTCCGGTTTGAAAAAAGAAACATGCTTTGAATGATTGAAAATGTGTGCCGGGAAAAGCTCTAAAGCGTAAAATATCGGCAGATGTAATAAGAAATCCTTAAAGTAACTACGAAGCCTAAAAGAAAAGACCTTAAGCTTTACCCCTCATGGCAAAAAGATCGACGCTACCGGATGTTTCATCCCATAACCAAAACGGACCATAACAAAAACGGAATATTGAAATAAAAAATTAATTTGTTTAGTGTGTTTTAACTATAAACATATGTTCGTTTGCACATAAATTTGCAACAACAAAAAATAATAAAACAATTGCAAGCACATTTTTATATATTTAGTATGTTGGGAAGATCTTTCTTTTCCTTCATGATGGATGGGTCGACAGATACCTTTGGGCTCTGGTGATGAGCAGGAAGCAATTTACATTCGTTTTTCACAGAGTAAAGATAATTGAAAGATTTCTAGGAATAGGAACACCAAACAGAACTTGTTCAAAAGACCTAGAGGAATTTTCCTTAAAATGTTTGAAAGTAATAAAATAAATAAAGGTCATTGGTTAGATTTTGATTTTTGGTGCTCAACACAATATTTCAGCTATATCATGGCGACCAGTTTTAGTGGTGGAAGAAGCCAGAATACCCGTAGAGGACCATGGGCAAGCAACTGGTAAACTTTATCACTTGCGGCTGCGAGTCGAGTGCATCCTTTTTTGTAACTTATAAAGCTGGGCGAGAACACACGCCTCATTGATGATAGGCTTGTACGAGTTGTTAGGTAATCCAACTACCTAACTCATTGAGCCACCAGGGCCACATTGGTGAGAAATAGCCTTTATTCAATCAGTTTTGATCAAGTATTGATTTTTGCAGAAAAATTATCCGGTCAGACAAACTTGAATTCGATCAAACACAAGATTTCAGCTTGTCTGACCGAATGTCAGACAAGAGTCTCAGGAATTTCGCAAGGTCTGCACACCAAGCTCATTCATGTATAAAAATTGTCCCCCCCTCCAAGAGAAGCCACTTCTCCAATAAGGCAACTTTTTCATTGGAGAAGGGATGTAGTTGTAAAAGGGGACTAATGTACCAGTGAAAAGAGGAAACAAATATCATGCTTTCTAATTACTTACAATTTTGCATTTTCATCACAAATAACTAGATACACATTTGAGCATATGACGACAATCTGGTTATTCATGCACTGTTTTGGTTCAAGCAAATTTATAGTTTTTGTGAACAAGAAATTTAACAGTTTAAGGGTATTTTTCATTTTTAAACAAATACATTGAAAACAAACATGATCTCAAAGGGAGGTAACTTGGTGTCAGTTCAGAAACATGCTAAAATGTGCTTTGCAGCCCTGATTTATATAAAGATGATGGATGCAGTGACGACACACAAGCTATTTGATTGATTGATTGATTGATTTATTGTGCTTAATGCAGAGGTGTTTACCCCTTTCTGGAGTTTTCAGTAAAGTTAATAATTTTTGTCAGTAATTTGGGCCCTTTGTCAGTAATCTCAAGAAACCCCCATTGTTATCACATATGAAAAAATGCCCCCCCAAAAAAACCTACAAAAAATTTTGAGAAGCACTTCCCGTAGGAAATTAGCTTTTTAGCCCCGCTCCCTATATTCCCAGGCCAAAAGCTTGGGATGAAGAAAGAAATTGAGATCGCGTGGGGCAGATTCATTTATAACAGTACAAGGGACATGAACCATACACCATCTCAAACCTAGAGAAAATGAAGAAAAATGCGGACCTTGTGCTATTTTTGAATCATGTAACATTATCTTGAATGCCATGTTGAATGTGTCTGCTGCAGTTATCGGTAATGTCAATGAGTTCACACATTAAAACATCAGCCTGGGTGACTGCTCTCTGATTATCAGTCTCTGTCGACGATTTGGTTAGAAAACTCGACATTGATCTGTTAGACTTTTGTAAAGCATTATGTTCCTTGTGAGTTTTAGACTCGATGTTTTGCAGTAATTTTCCCCGCATGCGAACATGAGAAGTCTGTCGAACAGGTCATGCAACGAACGTAGTATTCACCACGCTGTGATCTTGTTAAAGTCTGCCAAATTTCCTGATACAGGTCCCTGTATCTCTGCAAGATCTTTTTTTTCTTCGTCGGCGTTGTATCGCCGTCCACTTCTTCGGCTGATTTTCTTTTAACTCACATGTCAACACAGTGACCTGCCTTCACAAAATGATAAGTCTAGAAACGATCAGAGTATATTATCATCAATGTCGTTGTAGCGCTTTTTAAACTGGAAAATCAAGCGCAATCTTGACAAAGCACTTACACAACCAAGAAGAAGAAAAAAATGTTGGTACAAAACCGGGAAGCGTAATTCCCGGAGGTAAATCCGTATTTTGAAACTAAAATCCGGGACAATTACAGAAATTCCGTAAGAGTAAACAGCTCTGTTAATGCCAATTTCAGCTATATCATGGCAACCAGTTTTAGTGGTGGAGGAAGCCGGAGTAACCGGAGAGAACCACCGACCATGGGCAAGCAACTTGTAAACTTGATCACTTGCGGCTGCGAGTCAAGTGCATCCTGTTTTGTAATTTACAAAGCCGGGCACGATCCCACGCCATATTGGTGATAGGCTTGTATGAGTTGTTAGATAATCCAACTACCTAACTCATTGAGCCACCCGGGCCCTACATAAGATATTTGACATGAAAGAGATAAACAAAAGTGTGAATGTGTGTGTAATAGGCGTGATTAAACCTAATCATGAAATTACAAATTTAAACAAACCTCTGATATCCTCAAGTACACTCCTCGTCTGTTAGAGCCGACATCAAAGTAAAATACTTTGTTTTCCACTCTCAGGTATTTACTCTCAGGTAATTCACCTTGTCCTTCTACAAAGATAAATAAAACAAACATATCATTTAAACTGTTTAATTACACATTCAACAGGAAATGCTGTTAATATAGAATTGATTTCCAAGAGATGTTTTTTTTTTCTCTTTTCTAATAATTTTATCTAACACTACAACCAGAAACAATTTTGCAAAGGTTGCTTTTGTTGGCATTAATAACAATTAACAGGAAAACAGCAAATGAATTACACAGTAAGAGAAATTCACCAAAAGTTATACAATACTAGATAAATTTCATATTGGCCTGTTTTTAATACTACTTTTATTATTAAATTGGGAAATAAATTTATTTCATTTTTTTTTTTTATGAAATATTATCTTTTTAAAGTTATCAGCTCTATTTATTATTTAAGATATCCAATGAAAACAAATTCCTGATCACATGGTCACTTACATTATGAACAAATTACGTCTTGCGAACAAATCTCATTTAATTTTCTTATTAATGGTGAATGGCAAGTTGATTTGTCCATAGAGTGAAAACTTCTCTGATAATCATCAGTTAAGCTTTACTTTGATGAATAAAAAAATAAGCTTCGTCATTTCCTGTTGAAAATTTTAAAGTTTCTGATATGTAGTGTTTGTAAATAGTAATATTAATTTATTATTTCGAGAATATCACAAAATTTACTTTTATTTTCCTCTAGTCTTCTGGATTCATAAAATGTGTATCTTATTTAAAAACATATTTAGACTTAACCACCACAACAAAATTTTAGATAAAAAAAAAACAAATAAAAACAAAATTGTCACTGTTGGAGCAGAAAATAAGTAAAATTCACATATAGCATCATTGATTTTAGCCAGGCAAAACAGGGCATATATCAAATCATACACACTTACAAAAATATTTTGTTTTTGTAAGCAACAAAGTTCCTACTAGGTATATAAATAGATTGTACTATACCTTCATCTGTATACTGATTACTGAATGAAGCAAACGGTGAACAACTTAAAAACAAATAAAATACTTCAGCAACATCATGGCAATACATTGTATACAAAGCTTCAAGTTCTGCCAGCCAGTCGGTTCAGAGTAATTTTAATATATTAACAGCATGAAAAGTGACTATGAAGCCACAATATCCTTCAGTCTTTGCCAGATTTTTTTCACCTACTAGTATTTGCCCGAAAGCCAAATATAGTAAAAATTTCTATCAATTCAAACAAATTCTTTCATAATTTTCACTTGTCCGAATCCATTTACTTTTCTCAGGGCTTCGGGCAAGTGAGTTGGCACAAAGACCTACCTTTTTTACACAAGAAGAATTTTAAATATAAAGTGTTGTAACTATAAATGTTACATGTGTCCTCTACCGACTGACTAGCAGAAATAACAATGCAATAAAAAAACAACAAATAAAACAATATGTACCGTCTGACTCACCGTGGTCGTCCGTACCAAACTCATCTAATAAATCTGTTAATGCATCTCGAAATTCTATCATTCCTTGAGCAGGAATGGCTATTTGAGAGCGAGGTCCACCTCGCGGACGTGTCTGTGCTACCTATTTATGGCAAACATATCTTAATATTTCATCAACATGTTGATTGACCATGCTAATTTTGTGACTTTGATAAAAGTATCAAAATTATTCAATGACAATATCTATATAGCAGTTAGATAGATAAACTGGTATTAATACTCTTAACATGTTAGATAGATAAACTGGTATTAATACTCTTAACATGTTAGCAACACAGGTCAAAATAATATCTACTTTGCATTTGCATCGAAAGGGTAACACAATTAATTTACATTTCAAAGAAATTTCACCATCATTTTTTTTATATTTTACTTTAAACATATTTTATTGTCATAGTAAACAAGACAAATTAATAAGACATAAGTTGTTAATTTATGAAGTATTCTCCGGTACATATAAACATTAATAATGACAATGTACAATGACATTCACACTAAATCAACATGACAATTTTTGCATGTAATCTTAGATATACATATTAGTTGTTTGTATTTGTGAATCTACAGTATTTGAAAATGCTCACTTGTTTTTGATATCGGAACAGAATTTTATTTATCCAATGCAATATAAAGTGACCTATAGACAAATCTTTCCACGCGAGTGGAAATGTCACATGATCTTTAACCAATTGAAATAAGAACGTTAAAAACTCAATTCATCTTCTTGTCTGTGTTACAAAATGTACTATGTTTAAGTCTACAGGGGATATAAAAATTTTAAATATTGATCCAATGCCATTTACCCATATACAATGTAACTTACCCTTAGAAACCTCCCTCGCTGATTTTCTTTAAGGTCAAGGTAGTAACGTCTATTGTCTTTGATCATAGTTTCACTTTTCAGCTTACCATCTTCTGGTAAATTATCTGGGTTTGGAGGACCTACAATGTATCAACATCAGTGTTCCCACATAACAGGGAGGTTAAGGTAAAATAACATGTCTTCAATCTAATTAATGAATGTTGAAATGTTTCAATGGTATGAATGTAAAATGTTCATACACATAGATAAAGATCAAGTGAAAATGAACTGCCTTTGACGGACATTTGTGTTTTGAATAGACAGGTAATTACTAAATTAGTTTATATTTATTAATTTAACAAATATTTCCTACATAAGGACTTTATTTAAACAGAGAAGAAAGTGTTCTCTAATGAATAAAGAGAAAATCTTGAATACCCTCATTTTCTAGATGTTTGCAGTCAAGGAAATTGGCACTGGACCGACGGACCGCATCCGATAAATTTCCCGGCGGTCCGGTAATTTTCGTTGACTCACCGGACAGACTGTCCGGTAATTTTTTTTGTCAGCCGCTGTCTTTAAGAATAGATAAATTGAAGTTTTCGGTAAATTCAACTTAAAAAGATTTCTAATTATCTTTTATTTGTTATTTTTAGATCAAGAAAAATCTAAAATAAATAATCACAAGTTTTGGCAAAGACACTAACTATTTACGACAGTTATTGTCGTAAAATTTTGATGTGGTAAAATATTTCGTGTGATTACAGTGATCGTGGTATTTCGAAAAAATATTATTATCTAGAGTTTTCTTCATCAACAATTCGTTGAAATGCACTGCACGACAAAAGAATGCGAGGAGTTTTTTTTATATAATGATCAGCATCCGGTAACAATTGCGTTCTATTTATAGAACTATTTACAAACAGACACATCTGCAATTAAAAAAAAACTACAGTATTTTCATTCCAATTATTGCAATTTGATTATGAGGTCTGAGAAATAATTATCTATTTTACAACTTGCTTCAGTTTTTGACGTTTGTACTATAGTGATTTCCTACAAAGAATATATCTCTAGTTGGACCATTGGGCAAATTGGCAGAATTTTTTTTTTCTGGTGAAGACTACACAAATATGAGTTATTACAATTGTTGTGGTATTAGACCAAAGTACAGTAACATTTCAAAATGGGTGGGGGTGGGGGTTATTACAATTAGTGTGGCATTAGACCAAAGTACAGTAATATTTCAAAAATGGGGGGTGGGTATTAAAATTTGTGTGGTATTGAAATCAAATTAGTGGCAATGTTATGTTTTATCAGTTGCTTGTTAATTTGCAGAGTATGTTCCCATCCTAGGAGGTTTTCAATCTCCATTACTAACCAATAAGGCAGCGTAACTGATTATAAGATTAAGCTAATTATATTCTTGTTTATTCATAATTTAAAAAAAAATCTGTTCTGCAAAAGTGACTAATGGTCTCAAAATCCTGGCTAAATCCCTGCATGCTGTATACAGTAATATATTTATGGACATAGTTCAAATTGTCATCCCACTTGGACACATTATACTGATTCAGAGTCAACCAGTCTTTGCTCTTTCTCCTTAATGCTGCATACTTAGCAGAGAAGCAAAAAATACCAATTTTATAGTCTTTGGTCTGACCCAACCGGAGCACGAACCCATGAGCACTCGCACTCTAACCTTTACGCCGCTGTCTAATAGTAGATATTGCTGTTTGTGATTGTAAGTTTAATGCAATCAATAAATTTATTATTTAAAAAAATATATATTATTTTATTGTCGGTCCTGTAAAATCTAGTTCGGTCCTGTAATTCCTCTTAGTTCACAGGACCGAATGTCCTGTGGATTCAAATTCCTAATTTCCTTGACTGTGTTTGAACCAAGTTTGAAACATTTTATTTCTAAATATTTTGATATAAAAAGAGGAAATCAGCTGATCAGAGGAAAACTTGCATCTCTGTTTACAGTTCGATTTATATAGGATTACATTTTATTCAGTGTTCAATTCACTTTGTAAAATAATTCTTATATTTGAATTTTAGTATGTAAAGATGCTGAGACACTTGCCTCTTTATAAACTATGACTTTCTTAAAACAAGTCAACACAGACATATGTCTTGCCTGTCTCATGTAAATTATTTGTGTGAATTTTTTTTCAGAAAATAAATTTTAATTTAGTACAGTGAAACCTGAGTAAACCAGAATCCTGTCCATTCTGATCTAAACCTGACTAAACCAGACCCTTAGTAAACCAGAATCCTGTCCATTCTGATCTAAACCTGACTAAACCAGACCCTTAGTAAACCAGAATCCTGTCCATTCTGATCTAAATTTCAAGTCCGCAGTTTTTTCCATTATAATCTTTGTTAAAAATCATTAAATAAACCAGACACTGCACATTCCGAATTCTGGCCTTGACTTGCGGTCCCAATACACTAATTACTGTTATAATTTATCTCCCTAAACCAGTCATGATCAGATCAATCAACCATGTGTTTACATATATGGGCTGTTTAAAAAAAAATGACCCCAAAGTGTGACATAGGTGACCAAAATTAAAGTAATTGGAAATTGATGTCCTATTGAATTTTAAGGACCCACATAAGTCCAAGTTTACTAATTTATCATCGGTTTGTGAAAGAAATTAAAAAAAAAAAAATTTGCAACATTTTATTAATGGCTTTTGATCTATATTTTTGTAACACTAACAATATTTCTCAACAAAATTACAACAGAAGTAATTCTATATTATTGTACATTATTAATTTATTGATACAACCAAGTTCAAAAATTAATTTTCGATCATTTTTAACCAATATTTTTAATTTAGAGATAAAATTTAATGTATTTTCACCATTTTTTAAAGTA
>MJUT01058223.1:379824-397825 GCA_002080005.1 Gigantidas platifrons
CTAACAAGTGTGGAACTAATGATAAGATGTCTCTCCACTTATATATAGATATACTCTAACAAGTGTGGAACTAAAGATAAGATGTCTCTCCACTTATATATAGATGTACTCTAACAAGTGTGGAACTAATGATAAGATGTCTCTCCACTTATATATAGACATACACTAACAAGTGTGGAACTAATGATAAGATGTCTCTCCACTTATATATAGATATACTCTAACAAGTGTGGAACTCATGATCATGCCAATCATGGTGTTTAAAACCACTTTCAACAATATTCCAGTTATATCATGGCGGTCAGTTTTATTGATGGAGGAAATCGGACGACACAGAGAAAACCACAGACATGTTGCAAGTCACTGACAAACTTTATCACATAATGTTATACACCTCGCCCTGATTGAAATTCGAACTCACAACATCAGTGGTGATAGGCACTGATTGTATAGGTAGTTGTAAATCTAACTACCATACGATCACGACCACGACGCCCCTGGAAATAATGATTTGTATGTAAATGGTGATGAGGACAAAGGGGTGGTAGATTAAATGTTATCAAGTAGATTTGTAGCCAAAATATTTCGTTATAGGTTCTTGAGGAAGAACAGCAACAAAGACCAGAAACACGTCAAAGGAAGCAGCATGAAAATCAAAAACTTCGTCGAAAGAGTCCATACTATCTCCTTTGTCAAAGCCGAGACCTGCGCACTGAGTCAATTAACAATCCATTAATAATAGAGAGACTTCATATTCCACAACAAAGAAGTCATTCTCCTGTCGTCTGTTGTAGTAGATCTTTTATACCTAGCAAAGATGATGGACATACCAATCCTAGCCCTGCCAACAGTCAAACAAGCTGTTTAAAATCACTCCTCACACTTACTCCCCTTTACTGATGTCAGGGTGTGGAAAATAACAGACGGCCACATTTCATTAAAGGAGAGCAATATAGATCAGATATAATTTTAGTCAGAATAGGTACAAAACACAGACGTGTGGTGTTGAGGGAGGGTATTTATCCGATTTCTCCCGAGTATTGAACAGTAGCCATGTATAAAAGCGCCTGGTATACGATTTGCACTGGTGTAATTTAGTGATGTTTTGCATCATTCTCTAGAATCATATTTATGTTTTAGCAATAAATTACAACGATACTTTCTTGATTTCATTCTTATTCATTGTAACTACATTTCAAGAAAAGTTCAAAGATACCAAATTGTTAATTTCTAAATAAGAAACCGTATATCAAAGGGCAGACAATCCAATGACCAAACAAAAAGGGACAAAAAGACGAACAACGATCGACAGAGCACTATGCAGGAAGCAAAAGATTGAGGAAAAGGAACCCCACTTATATCCGGGGCTGAACCCGTGTACTCCGGAAAGAAAACAGTTCCTGCTCCACTAATGATACCCGTCATGTTACTATTGTTACAATACGGCGACACGTCCTGAAAGGATTGTGACTACCACAAATGATATGACTTTTATATGTGGAAATCAGCAATAGCTTATAATTTTGAACCATTATTCTCATTCCCTGTTTATAAGAAATTGTTGTCATTTTTATTTCACCTGCTTCTTGTTAACATTCGAAAAGCAAACTATTAAGCAAAGGCACCATATATATATAAAGATGGAGACATTTCATAAACAGAGGTGATTGTTTTGTTGATATTGGTGGAATCGATGATCATCACTGTTTAAACTTTCTTTTGATAAAGTTATCCCATATAAAGACGAAAGCACCTCACTCATGACTAATCATCGGGTTTTAAGAGCAACATGACGAGTATCACTAGTGAAACAGGAACTGCCACCCTACCAGCGTACCCGAGTTTTGTGTTAGTGGGGTTCGGGTTGCTCAATCTTTGTGGGTTTTTTTTGTACATTGTTTTGTAGATCATTGTTTGTCCAATTGACTTTTTGGTCATTGTATTATCTGTACTTCTTCGATTTACGACTTCTGATCACAGGAGCTTGTGGCATGGAATTACATCCCCTTTTCAAACTTTCTATGTTTATACATTTATTATCCACATTGATAATACGATCAGAAGTCCGGCATATGCAAGACTTGGTTGATCGTTATGGAATATATGTGTCACAAATGACCAAGGATATGTTCCACATATCGTAAACAGGGGCGCACCCGGCGCGCGCCCCTCTAAAATTGGAAAAAATATGATTTTTTTTTGCGTAAAATCGTGATTTTTCACAAGAAATACCCCCAAAATTTTCGCGACTTGCTCCGCTCGGCGCGATTATTTTAAGTGTGGCCCCCCTAACTTGAAATCCTGGATCCGCCCCTGGTAAACACTTCCCAGTCCTTTCCTCATTCACGACTTAGCACTGGGTTTGTAATTAGATAACACGACGGGCGCCACTAGTGGAGCAAGAACTGCTAACCCCTCCGGAGCACCTGGGTTCAACCCCGGTTTTTAGTGGGGTTTGTGTTGTAATCGATCTTTAGCTTTATGTGTATTTTTTGTAGATCGTTGTTTGTCCCTTTGTACTTTTTCTTTTGGTCAATTTACGGATTCTGATTATCCCTTTGGTATCTTCGAACTCTTCTTGTTATCAGAATATACGGACACGAAGTTGAACACGTTAATTAAAGCGAAAAGACATGAAATAATAAAGACATTTTATTGAAAATAAATACGTTTTGTATGTAAATATGTAAACAGAAAGTTAAAAAGGAGGAGATAATTACATGCCACAAGCACCTGGCGTTCTGACAATGTAAACCTTTGACATCTTCATTGTTTTCTGAAATTCATATCATATATTGTATTTATTGTTCACTATATGTATATCGTGTTACTATTCCTCAAATTGACCAATTCTTCTTCAACAGACTTTAAGCACTGCAATAAGTATATGCAGGGAATTATAAAACTTGTTTTATAATTCCCTGGTATATGTTATCTGGATATGAATTGATTGATACCGAAAATATCGAGTATGCCTGCTGAACCAGAATATGAAGTTTGTTGATGAGTGAGAGAAGCGAACGAATCACAAACTTCATATTCTGTCGAACAGGCTAGTATTTTTCATCATCCTTAAATCAAACATAAACACGGATATATGGTACATCTATAGGTTTCGATATTTGTATTTTCTCGGGAAAAATCACATGATTCAAAATATTCATCAGCACTCACTTCGTTAGGCCAAACACGCTTCAAGACATAGTTCGTAAGTAGTTTGCAAATATACCATTCATTATTACAGTGAATGGTGGGTTTTATAACATAACTTGATGAACATTTAATAAACAAACAAAAAAACATTGGTCAAAGACAATGATCTAAAATAATGAAAATGAAATCAAAGTCGGCAACATTATTCACCCATTTTCATTTCCGTGAAAAAGTAGTCTCAGCAGAGGTTATCAAGAATTTTGTCAGGTAATTTATTGTAGGACGATGTTTGTTGATATTGCTGATAAGACAGTTCCTAATTTTATCTATTTTTGAAAAATAAAATGTTAACTAGGTAATGGTGCTGATGAATTTCTATTTACTTTTGTCGTCTTCACAGGAATTATCGTTTAGATGTTGGGAGAATTTGGTGATAACTCGTGCTGATTGTTGGAAGAGTTTGAAGATACCAAAGAGGTTGATAAGAGCTGCTCAGCTCACGCGAACTTTGATACGAGATTTGCTTATGGACCCAGCAGGTAGATATATCGGGAGGGAAGGATGATAAATAAAATACTTAGTACATTAGACAGCTCCTGAAGGCGTTTCATACATTTCCCGCCAATTTCATCTTAGGGTGAAAATACATTCGAAACTCCTCGGAATTAAGATAATCCCTTTGCTATAAATAAACGTCTAAAAATAGCAATGATATGATAATACCGCTCAATGATTGGTTTGTTATATTTAGCATTTACACATTACACAATGATTTCATCATTATTCTAAAAGGTATAAATCCATAGTACAGTATACTCCAAGAATAGTTATTACTGGACATTACTGTGTTATGTGAAATCGTTTTCTAGAAACAGAACCATGAAGTAGATCGTCAGGATTTTGCTAATGTGACGAAAATCAACACACAAACGACAATTTGTCGTTTGGATTAAAATAAATACGTGAACTCGCCAAAAGAGGAAATAAAATACACCATGGCGACGAATAGATCATTCGCAAAAGATTTCCATAATTTGCTGAGGAACATCAGCAGCATTTCAGGGGGACAGGCCTGTATTAGTGATTGGGATGATGAGGACGTTTCCAAGTTTGATGTAGAAATATCCCCATCGGACGGGCTTTATAAAGGTGGCAAGTTTAAATTTCAGGTAAGAATATCAAATATAAACATTGATTGGCACAACTTTTAAAGAAATTCAGCCTCCGTTAAATAATAGATCATATTTATTTATAGAGCTTTGTATTTTATTGACCGGCTTATATTAGTACATTTATAGAGCTTTGTATTTTATTGACCGGCTTATATTAGTACATTGTCATCTTGGTAAATGTGGTTTTGTCCCTCAATAAGGAGGTAACTGAGAAAAGGGGGAGGTGAAATAATTTATTTAATAGGATTACTATTAATCCTGTTTATTAGAATCAATGGTTCACTGAACCTTTTGCCCTTTGTAGGGCTTAAATCCGCATTAATTTACATTTGAAATTGTGCATTAAATTCATGTTGATTTTACTGGCTGTACTGTAGGGACCGACCCATTCTCTATCCAGAGTTGTCGTTCCCGTTACGCTACAACATAGCGGGACAATCTAACTATTCGGCCATTCTCGCTACCCTGCAAATTTGCAGGGTAGCGAGAATGGCAGAGTAGTTACGATTACATAGCGGGAACGACAAATCTGGATAGAGAATGGGGACCAACCATTTAAATTCTCAAAGCCAGAAAAAAAAATCATACTCGTTGTAATCCTCCATTTATATTTTATTGCATTTTTCAGATCAATTTTTTTTCTATAGACTTATAGAGGCAGATTAAAAGAAATACCCCCCCCTCCCGTTAAATGGTCACCAGGGCGTATTGGTTTACTGTAAAATTATGTGTATTGTATTGCATATTATGTTTCGAACATAAAAGCGAATAACAGTGGTAGTTTGGGGGGGGGAATAAGAGCTATGTACAGTGAATTGCTCTGTCTATAAATTTGTTTACTTGTACCACCAAGGACTTATATACTAGGATAAATCCTTGCTTGTACCGACAATATAAACATCTTTTAGTGGGTTGCACATGCAAACAAATTTATAGACCGGGGGAAATTTATTGTGAAGGAGCGAAAAAATATGGCGAGACTCGATTTGTTTTCGAAGGTGTATCCCGGTAAGGTGTATTCCCGTTAAAATGATAAGAACAGGACTGTCCTCAATATCTACTGAGTTACAGGACTGACCTTGTATATACATAACAATACAAATAACATATATATGTACAATGTAATCTAAATATCAAAATGTAGGGTATAAACCGCTTTTAATAGGATTAAAATTAATTGTAACCTTTATTTGTTCTTTTTTTCCAGTTTGAATTGTATGTGGACAGCTATCCAGAATCAACACCAAAAATAATCTGTAAAACCCCTATATATCATCCTAATATAGACACAATAGATGACAGCTTCGATGATACCAATGTTTGTGTGAGTTTACTTGACGACTGGTCAGAAGATAACAGCATTGATGACTGTGTACAAGCCCTGTTGTTCCTATTCTACAACCCAAACTTAGAAGACCCTCTTTGCCCAATAATATGCCCAGAAACAACGGAAGACGAATTTGGACAAAACGTAAAAATATCTTTGGAAGGAGGGGACGTTGAAGGAGTGCCGTTTGAAAGAAATTATGGTTATCCTTGTATCGAAAATGAAATTGTTCAAAAGGAGGAATGCGTTGATGTACAAGAAATCCAAAGTGTAAGTCAGGAGGAACCAATCCAAAGTGTAAGCCAGGAGGAACCAAGGAAAACTGACGTACCTACTAACCTGAACATTGGTAGCAGTTACACAGATAGTACTACTGAAATGTCTGCTACTACAAACGATAACATGGAGATTGAAAATACTGGTCAAATTAATGAAACAGATATGAACCAGAACGATGTACCAGACACCAACAATGGGATGGTATTGATATTAGACAGTCAGTGTTCAAAAGCAAACAAACTTGAACAAAACAGTAACAAAATGAACATTTTAATGAAATTTTTGCCATCCAATCGAATGTACAGATCGGGAACAATTCCATTGTCTTTCAAATATTACGTTTTTGACAATTTAGTACCTTATAATACTATTGTATCAGTCATGTGTTCACATTTGATAAGAAGAGTATGGGATTACAGCTAAAATATCAAACTTGGAGCTATGTACTGTTATTTCTGTGATATTAACATTTATGAGTGCAATATAAAACGTTCCAGATTATAAACTTCGGTACTGATATAGAATTAATTGATATTATTTCATATTATCCAGACAATAAAACTTATGTTTATCTTCCCCATGCATTAATAGTCTTAGCTGTGTTTGACTGCTATTTTGGTAATACATGTATCTTTTCCCTGTTTTTCAACTTGGTACTAACTGTGCACCATAGTTGGTTTAGCTCTGTTTGAAGATTTGTGGTGTTTAGTTGGTACTAACTGTGCACCATAGTTGGTTTAGCTCTGTTTGAAGATTTGTGGTGTTTAGTTGGTACTAACTGTGCACCATAGTTGGTTTAGCTTTGTTTGAAAATGTGTGGTGTTTAGTTGGTACTAACTGTGCACCATAGTTGGTTTAGCTCTGTTTGAAAATTTGTGGTGTTTAGTTGGTACTAACTGTGCACCATAGTTGGTTTAGCTCTGTGTTTGAAGATTGGTGGTGTTTAGTAGACTTGCTACATTTCTTAATAATAATTACTTTACATAAAGTGTTGCTATGAAAGTTTAAATCTTGACTGACAACTTATACTTAAGCATGCACTTCCCGCGACCTTTCCTCATTCATGACTTTTCACCGAGTTTGTAACTAAAGTAACCTTGTAACACGACGGGTGCCAAGAGTGGAACAGGAACTGCATACCCTTCCGGAGCACCCGAGTTCATCCCATGTCTTAGTGGGATTCTTGTTGCTCAATCTTTAGTTTCCTGTGTAGTGATTTTTTGGCCATTGTGTTGTCTGTCCTTCGATTGAAGGATTCTGATTACCTCTTTGGAATCTTCATATTCTTTTTACTATTCACATGTAATTAATGAAGTAGTAACATTAATACATTCTTTTCCTTTTGTCTTTTTTATGGCTTATATACCAGAATGTAAGCAACAGCTAAACACTATGAAGCAATACACGCAGATACGAATGTTACAGGCGACACAATTTTGAAATGTTTAAAATAAATTATTCTAAAGTATAAATAGATAACATCCATATACACAAACATGTCTTATTTCTAAGGATCTTGTAGTTTTGTTCACGTCACGACTGCTAACGTTAGCGTTAAACACCAAATAATCATACTGATCAGTATCCTTGTAAATCTTGTTAGACGCAATATCCTTCATCCACAACAAGGTGCATGTCGATACAGTCAAACCTGTATTAAGAGGTCACCTTTGGGCAAAGAAAAAGTGGTCTCATAAAACAGATGACCTTTCAGTTCTAAGGAAATTTTCTACGACAGGACAAGAAAAAGATGCATGACCTTTTAATACAGGTGACTGCTTAATAGAGGCGACCACATGGATATATTTGACTGTATTTGTTTAGATTTTCGTCCAGGTTATTAGAATTACGAAATTTTAACATTTTTTTCTCTACTATTTGAAATAATCAGAGGATGATCCAGACTTTTCAGCGCATTGGAGGGAAATTTCATTTTTTTTTTGCGTATAAAAGTAAGTGATTGTTGCTTAATGCCAAATAAACATTTCCTTTCAGTTATATCATGACGAGAACCATTTTCCTTTTTAATGAGATGGCACTGTTAATTTGTACTAGACCAACTCACTCGGCTAGATTTTTAGTGTTAGCTTTAAAAAACCAACACTGGTAGACATAGGGGAGCCACAGATACCAATTTTATAGTCTTTAGTTTGACCCGACCGGGGTCTAACCCACGATCTACCATTCTAGAGTCTTGCAAACAAACCACTACATCACCGAGACAAAAAAGAGGGATTGTGATGATTATGAAGGATAAAATTGTCTCCTCCCTGAAAATCATGTCAACAAAACGCCACATTATGTATTTTCTATTTGAGTGTTGTTTCGATTGAATATAAAAAAAGATATATTTAATTTGAATTTTATATTGAATGGTACAAATAATATATCGCCATCATCGTGTACACACTTTGGTTTGGGTTTATATTTATGGCGTTTAACGCCACTTTCAACAATATTTCAGTTATATTGCGACGGTCAGTTTTATTGGTGGAGGAACCTAGAGAAAACCACCGACCTTGCGCGACTCGCTGTCAAACTTGATCACATAGTGTTGTATCGAATACACCTTGTCATGAACGGGGTTCGAACTCACAAAGTTAGTGGTGATAGGCACTGATTGCACATGTAGTTGTAAATCCAACTACTAAATGATCACGACCACGAAGACCTCTACACAATTTGGTATACATGTAGCTATATGAACTAAAAGTAATTTACTTAACTGCATTTGAAATCCATTTTATATCACAAGTTATTCATTAACAACAAACGTGTAACAATATATTATTAAAAACAACATCAAACCCATTTCATTTGTTCGTTGGTCCTGATTTATTGTACTTAACAGCCGAACAATTCTCAACCCAGCCATAATTTGGTTGGAAGTTACAATTTTCTACCGTACCACCTTCCAATGAAATTTTCACATTTTCTAAGAACTGGTTTTCTTGAATGTCGCCATCAACAAGTCGAAGAGAGTCGGACGTGTTTGGCTGATGAAACAAGAATAGTAAGGCTTGTACACAGTCATCAAGTCCGTTCACTGGCTTCCAATCATCGAGGATGCTAACACATACATTTGATATCAGGTCATTTTCATCCGTTTCTAGTGTGTCAATGTTCGGATGGTAAATGGGAGTGATACACTTAATATTGGGTTGAAGCAATGGATATAAAAGTTCTACGATGTCAAACTGAAAATAAAACAACAAAACAAAATAACGTAAAAGATAAAAAAATTAGTTATTGTGTATATTGTATGTGTAAAGTACAACATACCTTCCATGGATACCATATACACAAATATGTTTTATTTCCAAGGATCTTGTAATTGAGGAAATAAATTTAGTTCAAGCTACGACATGCGATATTATATAATTACTGTCTTTTGATGAGGTAAATGTGTGGATTTATTGACTTTTGAAAAAAATGATATTCACTGAGCCCGAAAGGGCGAAGTGAATATCATTTTTTTTTTCAAAAGTCAATTAATTCACACATTTACAGAATCAAAAGACAGTAATTGTTTTATTCTATATTTTGAGTAAATAGTATTCTGAAAAAAAAAAAAAAAAATTACATGTCCACTGTCCTGACGTAGTCCTACATTATTGTTTACATCAATAAAAAAAAATCCATGCTCCAAAATAATTTTGGTAGAAATCTATACTAAAGAATTTACTAATATAGAATAAAGCATAATACAGCTAAAGGTGACATCAATCGATCAACCAATCCAAGTATATATCGTTTTCTTAAATTATTGAAAACGTTCACTAAATGTTAGTACCGCTATCATGACCTTGTATATAAATATAAGTCTACAGTTAATACGACATTCCAGGGCTTTTTGTTCCTATCATGATTTCCTTTATAGATGGTTGCTGTTAACGAGCAATCTAGTGAGCGAAGCGTTCCTTATGGTAAAGTTGACGTCATGAAGAGTGACGTCATTGCGAACGTTTTACTGTTGCCTCTTTTATTACTTATCGCCGGATTTTTAACAAGAATAAGACGACAGTACGTGCCATTAATGGTGCAGGAACTACTTACTCTAACGGAACACCCGAGTTAATGGTGCAGGAACTACTTACTCTAACGGAACACCCGAGTTAATGGTGCAGGAACTACTTACTCTAACGGAACACCCGAGTTTCATCCTCTGTCTTAGTGGAGGAACACCAGAGTTTCATCCTCTGTTTTAGTGGGGGAACACCAGAGTTTCATCCTGTTTTAGTGGGGGGACACCAGAGTTTCAGCCTCTGTTTTAGTGGGGGAACACCAGAGTTTCATCCTCTGTTTTCGTGGGGAACACCATAGTTTCATTCTCTGTTTTAGTGGGGGAACACCAGAGTTTCATCCTCTGTTTTAGTTGGGAAACACCAGAGTTTCATCCTCTGTTTTAGTGGGGGAACACCAGAGTTTCATCCTCTGTTTTAGTGGGGGAACACCAGAGTTTCATCCTCTGTTTTAGTGGGGGAACACCAGAGTTTCATCCTCTGTTTTAGTGGGGAACACCAGAGTTTCAGCCTCTGTTTTAATGGGGGAACACCAGAGTTTCATCCTCTGTTTTAGTGGGGGAACACCAGAGTTTCATCCTGTTTTAGTGGGGAACACCAGAGTTTCATCCTGTTTTAGTGGGGGAACACCAGAGTTTCATCCTCTGTTTTAGTGGGGAACACCAGAGTTTCATCCTCTGCTTTAGTGGGGGAGCACCAGAGTTTCATCCTATGTTTTAGTGGGGGAACACCAGAGTTTCATCCTGTTTTAGTGGGGAACACCAGAGTTTCATTCTCTGCTTTAGTGGGGAACACCCGAGTTTCATCCTGTTTTAGTGGGGGAACACCAGAGTTTCATCCTCTGTTTTAGTGGGGGAACACCAGAATTTCATCCTCTGTTTTAGTGGGGGAACACCAGAGTTTCTTCCTCTGTTTTAGTTGGGGAACACCAGAGTTTCATTCTCTGTTTTAGTGGGGGAACACCAGAGTAGTTTCATCCTCTGCTTTAGTGGGGGAACACCAGAGTTTCATCCTCTGTTTTAGTGGGGAACACCAGAGTTTCATTCTCTGTTTTAGTGGGGAACACCCGAGTTTCATCCTGTTTTAGTGGGGGAACACCAGAGTTTCATCCTCTGTTTTAGTGGGGGAACACCAGAGTTTCATCCTCTGTTTTAGTGGGGTTCGTGTTGCCCAATATTTTGTTTCTAGTATCTTCAAACTTTCTTAAGGTAAATGTCACAATTCTAAAACTAGTAAAAGGAAAAAACAGACATCTCTTCTTTTTAAACTGACCTGAAGATTGTTTTTGACATATGTCATATCATGTTGCATTTGTCGCCGTCGTCAGCCATCACTTTTTAATATTGTTTCAATAAACGCCAAGCTTTGAGGGGGAAGGTCATATAGGAGGCGTCCTATCTAAGATGTAGTCTGTGTGTTTTTATTTCTGAATACAAAACAAACTAGTATTACTGTGAGCACAGCTCACTAAGATATACCCCCCGCTCCCCACATCTGTCCAACCTATTTCCATAACCAAAACATTACTGATTGTTCCGACCAAATATGAAAGGGACCCTCCTCTATTACCCAGCCAATGATTTTTGAAAACGTCGGAGTACACCTTTATTATATCGGAGGTCGGATTAAGGGTATGAAAATCGGAGAAACTCCGCCCAAATCGTGGTTGTTGGCATCCCTTCAGTTTCCGAAGGGACCCCTCTCTCTTCACAATTAAGTCACTAATAAAATGTTAAAAGATTTTGAAAAACACTTACTCAGGTTGTTGTACGACATATCAAATGTAATAACTCTGGAATGGCAAAAATGAAAGGAATCCTCCTCTCTTCACCGGTAAGCTGCTGGTAAAATTTCAAAACATTCTGAGAAACACTACTCAAGTTATCGTACGACATAGGATCTGTCTACAGACGGACGGACATGGTGAAACCAGTATACCCCCTACAACTTCGTTGAGGGGGGGGGGGGTATAATGATCTATTGTATAACGACTCACATTAGTATGGTGAATGTTAAGATTTCAATATAGCCATTGTTTCAAGACAAATAATAATATATTCATATTCACATGTCTACAAAAATAGCTTATCATGTCTTATATGTTTGTTTCATATTAAAAGTCTACGTGTGCCATTTTCTTTGTTGAAAGAAGACTCTTTAAAACGGAATAAATATATCAAGTCGACCTACCTTAAATTTAAACTTCCCGCCTTTATATGGACCGCTAGACGGTGTTATTTCAATTAGAAATTTTGAAATATCCTCTGCATTACAATCACACACTGACGCCTGTCCGTCGGAAAGTATCTCTATATTATTAATTAAATGGTAGAAATCTCTAGATAATCTTCTGTTCATCATCTACTAACACCGTCGTCATATAAAATGTCTTAGTTGCATGTGTCCATGCTATATATAAACTTGACGAATGTACACCTGACCATGATTCTAAAATTAGATTCTTTGTTCCAAAGAAATTTATTGATGATCTTTGATATCAGAGGTTTATTAATGATGAAATCAATTAAATAGAGAAGTCACTGATCGTATATGACATGGTAATATTTATATTGGTTATTTTTATTAGTGATGAGGGGAAAAAAAGGTTAATAAATTTATAATCATGACAGCGCAAATTTGAGAAGTAATGACGGCACAATGAAAGTAAATATCTATTGGTTATACGTACGATCAAATATCAAATTTTATACTTTTGTACATCCCCACAGTATTTTAAAAGTACAAAAATAAATGGGTTCAAGCACTTAAAGGGGTTGTTTTCAAAACTGACTATTGGGTCTAGAGCTTGTTGATTATTTAAGTAAAGTGAGTAAGTTTTCAGTTATCATATGGTATGAACAACAATTAACTTATTCATGGTATGATGATGAAGATGATGTTTACTTTATCATAGATCACAATGAGAAGGACAAAAGTGTGTTTTGATGCTATATAAGGAAGTCATGAACCATGAAGATGATGCCTGCTTTGTCATAGATCACAATGAGAAGGACAAAAGTGTGTTTTGATGCTATATAAGGAAGTCATGGACCATGAAGATGATGCTTGCTTTATCATGGATCAACAGAGGACGCTGACAAAAAGTTGGAAGAAAGTATTACGCTTAAAAGTTCAAGCAGTTTATAACTAATACGAATGAAAAGATTGATAAATTGTATGAAGATGTACACTTAAGAGTCAGATGATGACAAACCAGTGACAAAAAAGCAAAAGATTGATGAGGGAAAAGGGGGAGATAGAAGTGGGGGAAATGAGGTGAGAAGCGGACGACAGGTGTAGATGATGGGAGAAAGAAGAAGAGGAGTGAGAGAAAAGAGAAACTAGACGAGAGAAAGAAGAAAGGGAAAAGGGACGGGAGAAATGAGAAAAGAACAGGGGACTTGATAAAGGAGAAGATGGACAGGATAACTGGGCCTAATTATAGGGTGAGAGAAATGAGAAAGGAGAAGATGGACAGGATAACTGGGCCTAGTTATAGGGTGAGAGAAATGAGAAAGGAGAAGATGGACAGGATAACTGGGCCTAGTTATAGGGTGAGAGAAATGAGAAAGGAGAAGATGGACAGGATAACTGGGCCTAGTTATAGGGTGAGAGAAATGAGACAAAACAGAAACGAGGGAGAAAAAAATGAGTGAACTTTTGGTCAGGTTTAGGGTGAAGACAACTGGATTCATCAGAACTATTTTCGTTCATAAACAGTATGTCCATAACGATCAAAACAAGTAGACCGTGCATCTTTGATCAATATCAATACGTGTCTTCCACCGTCTATACAGCAGATTCTCGAGGCGAAAAGAATCCAGCTCACCCTTTTTGTAATATTTTAGATTTTTCATTTTAGTAACTAATAGTCGTAAAATTTCTCCTAAATTACGTTTCTTAATCGTCAAATGTCGCTAAAATAAGTTAATCATAAATCCACATTTTTCTACTATTAATATATTGTAAAAGGAGAAGCTTGCAACTCACTACCTATGCACAATCAGTGCCTATCACCACTGATGTTGTGAGTTCGAATCTCGATCACGGCGAGGTGTGTACACAACATTATGTTTGTCGATGGTTTTCTCTGGGTCCCCCGGTTCTTCCACCAATAAAACTGACCGCCCCGATAAAACTGAAATATTATTGAATGTGGCGTTATACACCATCAAACAAACAAACAAACAAACAAACAAAAAAACAAACAGAAACTCATTCACGACTTGATTTCATAAGGGAATACTAGTACTCTTAATTGAACATCTCAACTACAAACCAACAATGGAATCAGTTGAATTGACAGAACTGCTGAAACACATATATGTGTAGGACAAGAAACTGACTTGGAAACTCCACTGAGCTTAACACCATTGCAGTCAAGCTGGAACAAGGCTGAGAATCTCGCATTCCCGCAATTAGAACGGCAACCAACCTACAGTCCTCATAAAGAAGCACGTGTCTGCAGCACGGAAAACAAATGATTATATTTAAAGCAATGTAAGCATAGAAAGAATAAGCCGTTAATTAATACTACAACAAATGTAGGCACGCAGACAGAAAGCAATACAACCAAACAGAAAGCATAATTACAGACCAAAGAGCATACGTCCCATTGAAGCCGTACAAAATATGGTAATGGTCACACAAGACAAAGCACATGGGCACTAGAAGCCATCATGAAGTCAGCTACACTTTGACGGTATGGACGGTACGACTAGGGCCGTCTTAACAGCATCATAGGCCCCGGTCACAACCCACTTGTTATCATAAGAATTAACATTAATATTGTGCATTATCTTTAATCAAACACATGATAAATATGCATTTTCCAATAACAAATATTCATAGTTTGGTATAGTCTAGTATTTATTCATTTATGTACAGCAAGTCACAACATACATATATTAACAAGGGCATATTTACTCGTGGGGCCCTCGGGCAACTGCCCAGTGTGATCATGCGATAAGACGGCACTGCCCGGGTCCGGCCCAGGAGCTACGCACCAGAACTATCATGGTTGTATCACAAAAGTGTGTACCAAGATATTCAGGTTGATGCCAATGACTCAGACGACCGGCCTTCACTAGTGGACTAGTATCCCATTCACCAGACAGGCACAGACCTTGACTGCGAATTTCCAATGCAAGCCGATTCAACAACACCAAGAAAATATCAGTAAAAGAAGAGCAAACCGAAAGCAGGCAGAATGACCAGTGACCAGTCCACAATGCTGAACCATTAGCCACATGTCAAAACCGAATAGCAATTTTATATTAGTTTCAGCATAAAGTACTGAGAATGGCATCTGCTGAATTAAGGTATTGGACTACTTAAAATTGGCCTTTCCAGAAAATTGATACTAATTTAAAGTATTGAAAAATGTCTTGCGAAACACTTTAGTGACATAGGCAAAGATAATTTAGTAAGGCAAAGATAATTTAGTAAGTCATAGACACCAAGTAAAGGTTAAAACAGTTTTTAGATAATATTAAAAACAATAAAGTTCCAACACAAAATATGTTTTCTTTAGAAGTGAAAAGGCCCCATATAGAAAAAATATTGAAAAAAGTACAATCAGAAAAGGCGGTAGGACCAGATGGTATACCGAATGAATTCCTGAAATATGGCGGCGATATAATGGCAAATGCTCTCTTCCCTCGCAGACCTTTTTATTACCTTGACAGACCTTGAAACAATACCTTTAGATTGGCAGAGGGGTATTATTGTTTGGTTTAGTATAAAAAAGATCACAGTTTAGTACGAAATATTTTTTTTATCTTAACTTTTAAGGGAAAAAAATGTCTTTTTTGTCATTTCAGGAAGGCGGAGGGGTAGGTTTTTCACGTCTGACAAAATTTGATTGCCACAAAGTGTATATATCTTGTATTCAATTGAAAATTTCATTTGATACCATATTGATATACTTTCAAGACTGTTTAGTGTATATTTAATGCTCGCAAAGACAAACATTGAACAAAATCAAAAATCCTCAAAAAGCTGCGACAGGGTGTAAATATTAGCCCCAAACGGCAAGTTCGTCCCAAAATTTTCAATGCTAGCATTTTTTTTCTTCAAGAGGATATATAGGAGGACTTAAAAACAATATGTTAACATGGAAAGTGGGGGTGTACGGGGGGTTATGCTAGCCCACAGACTAATACTGATGAGAAAATATTATGCGATTTTCGGCAAGGTAAGAGGTAATATTTTGCCACTAGAAGCCCTATACAGGGAGGTACTAGAATACATTTTATTTTAAAATGTCTCTATAACATAACTTCACACGACAGATATATAATTTGGTTGTCAATTTATATTATGAAAAATATATTACGCGCTTTGGGCTGAATAGAGCTAAAATCGGCAAAAATCATGATATTCCATTTTTCTGCAATCTACACTACAAAACATGTTTTTTGATGGTGTAATGGATTTAATTTTCCATAAATGCAATAGTTTTAATACATTCATTATAAAAATATCATCAAAGTTGTGTAATATTTTGTCTATTGAAAACAAGGCGAAAAATCTCGTTTTTACGCAATTTCATCAAGGGTAGGAATAGATTTTTTTGGCCTCCTACGATTACTGAACTTCTTAAAATATTAATAACTTGTATTCGTTTGAACGATAATATAATCAGCTATTCACCAAACCACAGTTTTTATATTCAAATAGTTGTCCATAAGCTACAAGACCTCAGCAACAGTGAAGAATGAAAAAAATCTGAAAATCCAGCAAAATTGTCGAAAGGATGTTAAAAGGGGTTAAAAAATGTAAGTTCATCCCAAAATATTCAATGTTAACATGTTTTTTTTTCAAAGGGACATAACAAAGAACCAACAGAAATTCGTTGGGGTTCGAAGGTGGAAAGAGGGGGGGGGGCTATAGTTGTTTACGAATGTGGACAAGTTCATTATTAATATTTTTAACAAATTAATAATGATAATAATATTTTACATTTTGTTTTATATAGATATCTATATATATATTAACTTGATGTTTACATATCCAGCTCTAATTTTATTATATGGTTGATTGACTTTAACTTTCCAATGTGAGTACTCTGATTTCTACTCACGTTTGTCCATTGCTTTATGAATAGTATTTTTGTCTAGTTCTGACCAGTTTTATCTTGATATCTGGCTATATAATCTCTGTAACTTTATTATATTGTCATTGTGGAACATGGTGAACTGAGAGAAACATATAGGTCGTCGCCAGCAATTATAAGGTATTGTGTACATTTATTTATTTCACTCTTTAAGGTTCATTTTCTAATTGTAGTATCTTTTTGTGTGAATATTTGCAATAAGAATAATTTATTTGATTCTTATTTTATTTAAGTTTTCTAATTGGTTTGAATATATATTCGAGGGGCCCGGGTGGCTCAATGAGTTAGGTCGTTGGATCTAACAACTCATACAAGCCTATCACCAATACGGCGTGGGTTCGCGCCCGGCTTTGTAAATTACAAAAAGGGTGCACTCGACTCGCAGCCGCATGTGATAGTTTACCAGTTGCTTGTCCATGGTCGGTGGTTCTCTCCAGGTACTCCGGCTTCCTCCACCACTAAAACTGGTTGCCATGATATAGCTGAAATATTGTTGAAAGTGGCGTTAAATACCAAAAATCAAATCAATCACTTGAATATATATTTGATATATATTTCATTTTATTGAGGACCTGTTGCCCTTTTCACAAAAAATTGTAAGTATTGTCCTAACCTTTTCACTTAAGATTATCGTACGACAATTCTTAAATCATTTTCAAAAAGATTATCTTAAGACAAATTTTAATCTTACGACTAAAATTACACTTACGAAAAAAATTCTTCCTTCGGTGTACTCGATACAACATTATATGATAAAGTTTGTCAATGAGCTGCGACAGTTCGATGGTTTTCTCCGGTACTCCAGTTTTCTCCACCAATAAAACTGACTGCCATGATATTTAACTGAAATATTATTGAAAGGGGCGATAAACACCATAAACCATCTTCCTGAGCAATCTAGTTCATTTTTATTGCATGTAGTGTCTTTGCA
>MJUT01058264.1:22723-44738 GCA_002080005.1 Gigantidas platifrons
CCCCCCCCCCCCCCCAACTTGAAATCCTGGATCCACCCCTGGTTAACCACGATTTATGGTAAAGGCCAACCAACACTTGTGGTTTGCCAATAGTGGTAATATTAGGACTCTTATTAACTAGTGTATATTTACCATGGTCCTGCTTCTGATCATAACTTTCTGTGAATCTTACAGACTGAACACAGGTATATTAAATCAGCTGGCTTATATATACAACTAACCAGTCATGTGATCAGTTATATTTAATTTACATTTTAACATGTAAATTAAATACTATAAATAAAACATTATCAGGTGATGTACAATGTACCTGTAGAAGGTAATTGATTTTAATCAATACACAGCATAAATATACATGTACATGTATATAACAACAATATAACAATCAAATATGAAGCAATACACATCAAATAAATGATTATAATATAAGGTTCGTGACAATATCAATTAAATTATTTTATTTGTATCAACGACTTCAATGCACAGACAATTATTTTTTTTAAATTAAATTTGTTTTATTTCTTTATTTACTGCTGTTGGCATCATGTGCATCATGAAAGGAAAACGACCTGTCTTGATATATTTTCTCTTATCAGACAGACTGGGCAACTGGACACCATTATTTTCTCTGCCGTATTCTTGCCGTCTCCATATGACAATTACTTCTACCGCATCTACAACTATGATATGTTGACGTTTTCGCACTGACACAGTAATAACGTAAACACTGGAACTAATCTGCCTAACATTTCAGACGTCAAGACATGAAAAAAGATGGAACATGAACGGAATGGACTTGATTCGATACAACCGTATTGTAAGTCTGTGCACCAGTATTGCTTCCGCTTACGCAGTTACGGTACTAAATGTAAACATTGTCTGCTACAGCAAGCTCCCACTCGGAGAAATTATCCCTCTTCCTAGCGAACCAGTCTTTGCTCTTTCTCGTTAATGCTGTGTAGTTAGCAGAGAAGCAACAAATACCAATTTACCTTCTTTGGTTTGACCCGATCATTACACCACTGATGTGTTTTTTTTTAAAAGGAAGAATCAAAATACATCTTATTGATTAGATCCATACAAAATCAGGTTTTTATTTGGAGGACGTATGCGTCACCTTCATTATTTAATGCACTGACTAACAAGAAAATGTGGACTAACTATTAATGTAAGTGATATTTGATATTTGACAACTGACTAATTTATTTGAAGTGAAAATTAAGAGTGAATGATAGCTGTTTAATGCTAACTCAGCAGTTTTTCACCTATATCATGGGAAGAACAAGGTACATTTCAACGAGATGATGTCTGCTTAGTTGGATTTTCATAGTGCTAGTTCACTAAAACAAACGTCTGTGGGTAGACATGTCTGTTCAATCGGACACATTATCCTGATTCCAAGCCAACCAGTTTTGAATCTTTCTCCTAAATGTTGCATACTACCCAGAGAAGCAACAAATAGTGAAATACCAATAATATAGTCTTTGCTTTGATAATAACCTGACTGGAGCTGTATCCCACGATCTACCATGTTCTCGACGACAGCACGCTAACAGTTATACCACAGATGCTGTTAAAAATTAAGACTATAGCTATAGTCACTCAAACAAAAATATGTGTTGGGAATCAGCTAGAAAAAAGTAATCGATTAATCAGAATAATCTGATGCCTGTCACCGATTCGATTTTCGGTGATAATATGAATGTGTTTTTTGTAAAAGAAGTTAGGGACCGACCATTTAACTTGCAGGGGGGGGGTTATGGTTTTTTTTTTCATTCAGAAATTTTTTTTTCGGACAACACGAGAGTTAGAATATTTATTTTTTTTGTCGCACAAAGCGCAATTTTTTTTTCCAGAATTTAAAATTAGGTTATATGACAAAAACTCTGAATCAGATTATTTTTTTTCCTCCTCCAAAATCAGAATATTTTTTTCAGCAACATTGGGAATCAGAATATTACGACAGCTGTAATGATTGGATTTATTTTACTGTAAATTCATTTCATTTATTGCAGGAATATTAAATGTTAGTTGGCTTTGTATAAAGAATTATGGCATTGGAAATTTCAACAATTAAAGTGGAGAATATGACAACAGATGAAGAGAAGGTGATTCAGACTACCTCTGTACAGATATCTGACTCTGCTGACGTAACTGAGGGTTCAAACATTAATGTTAGCAATCCATTATCAGACGAATCGAATAAATTAACTACATGTATCAAGGTAGAACAATTAAATATTGAAGAAGCTCTGCAGTTTCAACAGTCGACAGATGAACCTGAAAAAACAACAGTTTTGAAGGATGAAATTGCAACATTGACTTCAAATGGTTTATCATCAGGGCCAGAGCGGCACTCTAAAGGAGATTTAAGCTCTACTTCTACTGGTATGTTTAATGTAATGGTGAAAAAAGAACCAGTAGAAGACTTGAGTTCAGCGCCCTCTTCTGGTCCAATGATGCGAATAGTAGATCTAGGGATAAATAAATTAGGTGTTGCCTTTGTATGTCCCACTAATCGTACAATAAATACAAAACATTTAGTGACGGGACAAATGTCTGCTGTAGGAGCATTTTCCAATGATGCAACAAATACGAATGAAATGTTGAAGGATAATCGAATAATATCACATGATGTACATGTACAAAGTCCAATTGTCACACAGGCTCCAATAAGCTGTCATGATACATGTACAACAATAATTAATCATGACAAAGTGGTGGGCCGTAATGAAAATGTAATTTGTGACAAGCAAGGTGAAGACATCTCAAAAATTCCTCGTAAAAAAACCTATGTGAATAAAATGTGTCCACAATTCAAACCATGGCAAGACCAAGATAAAGAGAAATGCGGTGCTGAGCCGTCTTTCTCGAAAAAAAACAACCATGCTCTAAAATTGGTTCCCATCAAACAGTTGTTTAATTTGAATGAAAACGATGTTCAATACTTGATTCCTGTGGAACAATCGTTAAAGGGTCTTGATAGCAAATCAAAAGCCAAAGTAGACATTTTTTCAAAAATTCCTCGTAATAAACCCTATGTGAATAAAATGTATCAACAATTAAAAGAATGGGAAGACCAAGATAAAGAGAAATGCGGTGCTGAGCCGTCTTTCTCGAAAAAAAACAACCATGTTCCAAAATTGGTTCCCATTAAACAGTTGTTTAATAGGCCTAATACTATATGTACTTCAAAAGCCAAAGTGAAATTGACCCCATCTGTAACTTCCACATGGTCAGTGTGTGATCTGCAGGGGGAATCTTATATTATTCCTGGTGAATGTACACTTAGTATTGGGGGTGTAAGTAAAAAGATTAACAATAAACCAGTTTCTTGTGAAACACAACGATGGACTTTATCACGTAGTGTAAACACAAAATCAGTGGCTTCCTATCTGAAAGAAAAGGAGGAACAACCCTTTAAATCTGCTTCTACAACATCTAAGATTACAGAGCCATATCTAACACGTCTTTGTGACGTACCAACACCAAAAAAAAAATCGAATGAATCATCAGCATACCCAGTGATTGAATGTTTCCAGTCAAAACCTTATGAAAGATTATCAAACAGAAATTTTACTAAAGTATTAGTGCCTTCATCAGCAAAAATAGCAATTAAGAACTGTGTCGACCCTTCAAGATCTAGGTCAACGAAATCTACAGAACCATACCCAGTTGCTTTATTTTCTTCTTCGATATCACAACCACTTTCAAAATCAGTCCAGCAATATGTGTCAAAATCAAATGCATGTATCAGTAATTCTTCAAGTGACGATTTAAAAGACAACAATTTCAAGGATTTAACCAAGTGTAACGTTAAGTTGGTATCAGTTAACCAAAATGAAAGATTGATTGATAGTCAGAAGCATGATTTTAGATCCGAAAATTTAAATACATGTAATTCTGATGATATGTCTGCAGAATCTATCAAATATACTGTTAAAATGGAAATAAACCAAAGTGAATCTACTGCAGAAGTTTCTAGTGATACAGATATGGTAAACAGTTCAAGACTGTGTCAACTAATAACAGAAGGCCAGAATTATATGTTTAACAAATCTACAACAGGTAAGCTATAGTATTTTGGTTTTTGGTGAGGTCAGTGTTGCTCATTGTTCAAATGATAATGGATCTTTTACTTTTTACGTATAGTTTTTCTTTCCTCTATCTCTGCCAAGACTTTTATCGTATACTTGACTGTATATATATATGAGTAATACTATATACGATAATGTAACCCTCATTCTGCTTGTGCACCATTTAGGGTTACGAATCGATCTCATTCAATGTATGGGAGCAAATTAAAAATTTCGTTCCGGGAATATTTCAACTTTCTTTTTGCATATCTGGTCATAACTTATTATTCCCAACAATTTCTAAGCAATGGTGATATGAAATAAGTGTTACAATACCTGTTTCTATCTTCAAGACCGGTTTCGTATTTGAAAATTGTTACTTGTCCGCCATAACACCTTACTCTCGTGATGGGCGGAGCCTATCCATATATGGATCTCAATGCCAAATATGGAAAACGCTTACTATGAACTTACTACGAATTGATCCAAATAAAGATATCTCCAAAACGAGACAAGTGCATGTGAAATAGCAACTTGTAAACAAAATGTCGAACAAATTTCATGCATTCAAATTTTCAGATGGATATAAGTCTACCATGGATTGATGCAGCGTTTACTTAACACCTCAAGGTTTACCTAAATATATTTATCTTTCAATCCCGTTAATTTTTCTTATCATTTACAACGGAATTAGGACAAAAAACCGCCTGGTGTGAATCACTCCGGGCGCTGCTCCCATACGTTGAATAGGACCGATTCGTAACCCTAAATGGAGCACAAGCGGAATGAGGGTTACGTTATCGTATCTAGAGTAATACAGCAGTTGTCTTATTATAAACAGGAATTGCTTACCCTTTGCGAGCAACTGGGTTCACCCCCGGTTTTTTATGGGATCCGTGTTGCTCATCTTTTTAGTTGTCTGTCTTGTGTTTTTGTGTGTTTGTTTTCTTCCTGTGTCTTGTGTACCCATTGTTGTCAGTGTCTCTGGATTGTACATTCTTGATTGCCCCTTCAGTTTTCTCTAATGTTTATTCACTACTTTTAGAAATTTAATTTGATATTTTCCAGATATCTGTGATATTTCATGAAAAAATTGTCAATTTTCTATACTTTACCAAAAAGTAATCATATTTCATGTGATATCACTTTCAGTTATATCATGTCGGTTAGATTTATTGGTGGAGGAAACCAGAAAAAACCACTGTCCTGCCGCAAGTCACTGACAAACTTCATCTCATAATGTTGTTGGATTCGAACTCGCACCTTTTTAGTGGTGATACAAAATGTAGACAGAGAAGATCATTTATTACCACTGTGTGATGATACAACATCTTGTATCAGACAAGCTACTTTCTTTAATTTCAAAGGAAAACGTACATAATGTTAGACAAAACGGTATATCATATTGCTAAGATGAGTGATTTATCAATCACGTTATAGTGTATTGTCTATCTCTGATGATTTTCATAAATGGTTTGTAATTGTGCATGAGTGGTCTCCCCCTTAAATGCTTCATTTACAATGTAGTCTACTTTAGTCTGTTTTTAAACTACTCTGCCATTCTGAATATTAAAAATAAATTACCTGTAACGGAACTACGACAGTAAATTCACTGATGTACGCACTATCACACATTCATGAATTACTTTGTTGTACTGTTACCCGTGATTTATTTTCAGAATGCAATTGTACTTATACTATTATTAACATAGAGTAATACCTGTCTAAACCGAACCCCTTTGGGACTGAAGAATTTGTTCAGTTCAGACAGATGTTTGGTTTACACAGGCTCAAATTACATAGACAATTAGTAGATGGGATTGTAAAATCTGTCTGGTTTAGACAGGTTTTCAGTTTACTCAGGATTAGATATAGGCAAGATTACTCAAGATTAGGTTTAGACAGGTTTTCGGTTTATGCAGGATTAGGTTTAGGCAGGTTTTCAGTTTACTCAGGAGTAGGTTTAGGCAGGTTTTCGGTTTACTCAGGAGAAGGTTTAGACAGGTTTTCGGTTTACTCAGGAGTAGGTTTAGGCAGGTATTCGGTTTACTCAGGAGTAGGTTTAGGCAGGTTTTCAGTTTACTCAGGAGTAGGTTTAGGCAGGTTTTCGGTTTACTCAAGAGTATGTTTAGGCAGGTTTTCGGTTTACTCAGGAGAAGGTTTAGACAGGTTTTCGGTTTACTCAGTAGGTTTAGGCAGAATTTCGGTTTATTCAGGAGTAGGTTTAGGCAGGTTTTCAGTTTACTCAGGAGTAGGTTTAGGCAGGTATTCGGTTTACTCAGGAGTAGGTTTAGGCAGGTTTTCAATTTACTCAAGATTAGGTTTAGACAGGTTTTCGGTTTATGCAGGATTAGGGTTAGGCAGGTTTTTGGTTTACTCAGGAGTAGGTTTAGGCAGGTATTTGGTTTACTCAGGAGTAGGTTTAGACAGGTTTTCGGTTTACTCAGGATTAGGTTTAGACAGGTTTTCAGTTTACTCAGGAGTAGGTTTAGGCAGGTTTTCGGTTTACTCAGGAGTAGGTTTAGGCAGGTGTTCAGTTTACTCAGGAGTAGGTTTAGGCAGGTTTTCAGTTTACTCAGGAGTAGGTTTAGACAGGTTTTCAGTTTACTCAGGAGTAGGTTTAGGCAGGTTTTCAGTTTACTTAGGAGTAGGTTTAGACAGGTTTTCGGTTTACTCAGTAGGTATAGGCAGGTTTTCAGTTTACTCAGGAGTAGGTTTAGTCAGGTTTTCGGTTTACTCAGGAGTAGGTTTAGGCAGGTTTTCGGTTTACTCAGGAGTAGGTTTAGGCAGGTTTTTAGTTTACTCAGGAGTAGGTTTAGACAGGTTTTCGGTTTACTCAGTAGGTTTAGTCAGGTTTTCAGTTTACTCAGGAGTAGGTTTAGACAGGTTTTCGGTTTAGGCAGGTTTTCAGTTTACTTAGGAGTAGGTTTAGGCAGGTTTTCGGTTTACTCAGAAGTAGGTTTAGGCAGGTTTTCAGTTTACTTAGGAGTAGGTTTAGGCAGGTTTTCGGTTTACTCAGTAGGTTTAGGCAGGTTTTCAGTTTACTCAGAAGTAGGTTTAGGAAGGTTTTCGGTTTACTCAAGAGTAGGTTTAGACAGGTTTTCGGTTTACTCAGGAGTAGGTTTAGGCAGGTTTTCAGTTTACTCAGGATTAGGTTTAGGCAGGTTTAGGAAGGAGTAAGTTTAGGCAGGTTTTCTCAGGAGTAGGTTTAGTCAGGTTTTCAGTTTACTCAGGAGTAGGTTTAGTCAGCTTTTTGGTTTACTCAGGAGTAGGTTTAGGCAGGTTTTCAGTTTACTTAGGAGTAGGTTTAGGCAGGTTTTCAGTTTACTCAGGAGTAGGTTTAGTCAGGTTTATTCAGGAGTAAGTTTAGGCAGGTTTTCTCAGGAGAAGGTTTAGTCAGGTTTTCAGTTTACACAGGAGTAGGTTTAGACAGGTTTTCAGTTTACTCAGGAGTAGGTTTAGGCAGGTTTTCAGTTTACTTAGGAGTAGGTTTAGGTAGGTTTTCAGTTTACTCAGGAGTAGGTTTAGTCAGGTTTATTCAGGAGTAAGTTTAGGCAGGTTTTCTCAGGCGTAGGTTTAGTCAGGTTTTCAGTTTACTCAGGAGTAGGTTTAGGCAGGTTTTCGGTTTACTCAGTAGGTTTAGGCAGGTTTTCAGTTTACTTAGGAGTAGGTTTAGGCAGGTTTTCAGTTTACTCAGGAGTAGGTTCAGACAGGTTTTTGGTTTACTCAAGAGTAGGTTTAGACAGGTTTTTGGTTTACTCAGGAGTAGGTTTAGGCAGGTTTTCGGTTTATTCAGGAGTAGGTTTAGGCAGGTTTTCTCAGGAGTAGGTTTAGTCAGGTTTTCAGTTTACTCAGTAGGTTTAGGCAGGTTTTCAGTTTACTTAGGAGTAGGTTCAGACAGGTTTTCAGTTTACTCATGAGTAGGTTTAGACAGGTTTTCGGTTTACTCAGGAGTAGGTTTAGGCAGGTTTTCGGTTTATTCAGGAGTAAGTTTAGGCAGGTAGGTTTAGTCAGGTTTTCAGTTTACTCAGTAGGTTTAGGCAGGTTTTCAGTTTACTTAGGAGTAGGTTCAGACAGGTTTTCAGTTTACTCAGGAGTAGGTTTAGGCAGGTATTCAGTTTACTCAGGAGTAGGTTTAGACAGGTTTTCGGTTTACTCAAGATTAGTTTTAGACAGGTTTTCGGTTTTCTCAGGATTAGGTTTAGGCAGGTTTTCGGTTTACTCAGGAGTAGGTTTAGACAGGTTTTCGGTTTACTCAAGATTAGTTTTAGGCAGGTTTTCGGTTTATTCAGGATTAGGTTTAGACAGGTTTTCGGTTTACTCAAGATTAGTTTTAGACAGGTTTTCGGTTTACTCAGGATTAGGTTTAGGCAGGTTTTCGGTTTACTCAAGAGTAGGTTTAGGCAGGTTTTCGGTTTACTCAGGAGAAGGTTTAGACAGGTTTTCGGTTTACTCAGGAGTAGGTTTAGTCAGGTTTTCAGTTTACTCAGGAGTAGTTTCAGACAGGTTTTTGGTTTACTCAAGAGTAGGTTTAGACAGGTTTTCGGTTTACTCAGGAGTAGGTTTAGGCAGGTTTTCGGTTTATTCAGGAGTAAGTTTAGGCAGGTAGGTTTAGTCAGGTTTTCAGTTTACTCAGTAGGTTTAGGCAGGTTTTCAGTTTACTTAGGAGTAGGTTCAGACAGGTTTTCAGTTTACTCAGGAGTAGATTTAGGCAGGTATTCAGTTTACTCAGGAGGTTTAGACAGGTTTTCGGTTTACTCAAGATTAGTTTTAGACAGGTTTTCGGTTTACTCAGGATTAGGTTTAGGCAGGTTTTCGGTTTACTCAAGAGTAGGTTGAGGCAGGTTTTCAGTTTACTCAGGAGAAGGTTTAGACAGGTTTTCGGTTTACTCAGGAGTAGGTTTAGGCAGGTTTTCAGTTTACTCAGGATTAGGTTTAGGCAGGTTTACTCAGGAGTAGGTTTAGGCAGCGTTTCGGTTTACTCAGGAGTAGGTTTAGGCTGGTTTTCAGTTTACTCAGTAGGTTTAGGCAGGTTTTCAGTTTACTTAGGAGTAGGTTTAGGCAGGTATTCGGTTTACTCAGGAGTAGGTTTAGACAGGTTTTTGGTTTACTCAGGAGTAGATTTAGGCAGGTTTTCGGTTTACTCAGGAGTAGGTTTAGGCAGGTTTTCGGTTTACTCAGGAGTAGGTTTAGACAGGTTTTCAGTTTACTCAGTAGGTTTAGGCAGGTTTTCAGTTTACTCAGGATTAGGTTTAGGCAGGTTTATTCAGGAGTAGGTTTAGGCAGGTTTACCCAGGAGTAGGTTTAGGCAGGTTTTCAATTTATTCAGGAGTAGGTTTTTAGTTTACTCAGGAGTAGGTTTAGGAAGGTTTTCGGTTTACTCAGGAGTAGGTTTAGGCAGGTTTTCGGTTTAGACAGGTTTTCAGTTTACTCAGTAGGTTTAGGCAGGTTTTCAGTTTACTCAGGATTAGGTTTAGGCAGGTTTATTCAGGAGAAGGTTTAGGCAGGTTTACTGAGGAGTAGGTTTAGGCAGGTTTTCAATTTATTCAGGAGTAGGTTTTTAGTTTACTCAGGAGTAGGTTTAGGAAGGTTTTCGGTTTACTCAGGAGTAGGTTTAGGCAGATTTTCGGTTTACTCAGGAGTAGGTTTACAGTGATTGGGATTACCACGCGCCCTGCGCCATAGTCGCATTACCCGACGAAATGGCGCATTTCCACATAAAAGCTCCGCGTCATATGCGCGCATTCGTTTTCTGATGAAGTCAGACGTACATACAGCCGAACCGTTCTGTCAAGACTGCACGGACATAGTCCCATTGAAAATTTTTAATCCCAATCACTGTATCTAATTTATAATTTAGTTTTTATTTCAAAATGATCTGTGAAAGTTCAACTGCAAATCAACATCGATATCTGGTACCTTGCATTTTGTGTACATACAATTTTATACGGAATTCAGGCTTAAATAAATCGTAAACCAGTTTCAAAAACTGATATATCTGATAACCGCAAAGTACAACAACGAGCAACAACGGACTTATAACACTTTCCCGGCGGGAAGTATCGGATACCGATCAGCATGTCACTTTCCCGTGTGTTTTTTTACTTTCCCCGGGAAACGTGAAATGGGAATTTTCATGCATTGCACAGCGTTTATCATGCATATCAGATGGATTTTTTTGTCCAGATCAAGGTTTAAGCCAAGAATTAAAAAAAAAGGTGTTAAGTTCAAGCTCGTATGTCTTTCATCATACTGTATTTATTCAAACAGAAGGGTGTGAGTTGTCAGATAGTTTATATATCTCCTCCACCCATGTATTAAAGTTTGTTAAATGTTTTTATTCTACATTATTTTTCACACTGGATTTTGGCGCATAGTTCTGTCATTATGGCCCATTCATATCAAAAATGTCCCATTGACAAGGAAGGGAAGGGGGCCATAGTCCCATTGAAATTTTTTTAATCCCAATCACTGGGTTTAGGAAGGTTTTCGGTTTACTCAGGAGTAGGTTTAGGCAGGTTTTCGGTTTACTCAGGAGTAGGTTTAGGCAGGTTTTCGGTTTACTCGGGAGTAGGTTTAGGCAGGTTTTCGGTTTACTCAGGAGTAGGTTTAGGAAGGTTTTCGGTTTATTCAGGAGTAGGTTTTGGTAGGTTTTTAGTTTACTCAGGAGTAGGTTTAGGCAGGTTTTTGGTTTACTCAGGAGTAGGTTTAGGCAGGTTTTCGGTTTACTCAGGAGTAGGTTTAGACATGTTTTCAGTTTATTCAGGAGAAGGTTTAGGCAGGTTTACTCAGTAGTAGGTTTAGGCAGGTTTTACGTATACTGTATTAACAAATTAAATATTATTTTTCAGTTAATAAAACACAGAATATTATTCCAGTCAAGGAGAGCATTAATGATTCATCTACCAATGTAAAGACAAGGGCACAGAAACGAAAATTAAATAATACTGACAAATTAATTGGAGGGGATAAAGTCATTATCAAGAGAGAGAAACTGACTGATGAAACATAAGGTGTTTATATAGGCAAATTAAGCATGTACATGTACAGTAAAACTTTTATGACCTTCTTTCATTTAATGATAGTAAGGTTTATTTTCCTTGAACACAATAGAAAAATCAAACTATTATTTGAGGAAAATTGCTTGTAGCCCTTGGCTGTTGGCAATCCTCGTTAAACAAATAAAGAATTAAATATTATTTGAATCCCATTAAAGGAACGACCATTTAAGTACTAATAGTTAGAGGGGGTACTGATTTTGTTTTTATTTATTTTTTGCTGTCGCCATATTTTATAGAAAAAAATTAGTTGACCTGAAAGATGCAAAAAATCTGACCCTGCAAAGTTTTCAACATGTAATTTTGGTAAAAATATGAAAAAACATGATTTTTCATGTCAAAGAAAGAAATAATATAATTTTTGTTTTGTATGGAAATATTTCTGGCTTTGGGAAAAAACTTAACCCCCCCCACCCCTAAAAGTTAAATCGTTGGTTCCTAACCTATCCTGTACATTTCAGTGAGAAAAGTCCTGATATTAAGGGAAAAAAGTCATGCTAAAAACTGTTACATGTAACTCTTATTATCAGTAAGCTTAAGAGACACATGGGTGTTAAAAAAATTCATATATTTTACAGGGGCAAATTCTAAGAAAAATATTCTGCTGCATTTTTTTAGGAGCATACTAAAAATTTTAATTACAGTATTATATTTATCTAAATTTTGATTGCGAAGTATAGTGAGGCATGTTTTTGCTGCACCAAATGAAAATTGGGAAGAAATTTGCACACACAAAAAATTGTATATGGACTATAATAGCATTAGGCGATAGTAATTGTAATCTAATTAAGAAATAATTCATGGAAGCCATAGTTTGTATCCAGTTTTAACATGGGTAACATTATTTTCGTAAAATTTTATCATGTGTGAAAGCAAGGGATAAAATGCAAGAAAATAATATTACCCATGTTAAAATGTTATATTTAAAACTATATGGCTTCCATGAATTAATTCGATTCTAGTAGGAAAAATCGAACTTATTTTTCGAAGTGGAAGTCAATAATGGAAATGCATGTCATAACAAAATCCACTAACTTTCATGGCTACAGTTGGTTTTCTTATATGAATAACTAGACAGTGATGCAATTTAGTTACTGATATTTTACAAATTTGATGGCATTTTGAATTTGCAACTTAAACATGTTATAAAATCCTCACAAAATCATAAAATAAATCAGTAACCAGCTTGTGTCAATGTCACTGGAAAACAACAAGTACATAAAGCAAAATCAATAGATGGTTGTCTTAAGTATTTTTTCTGGGAAAAAAATGATGTCAAGAAACAATACAAGATTTTTTTTGTTTTATACATGTATATGCACCACATTGCTGTATGAATACATGAATTCACTTAGGAATGATGTTTATGGTTTGTTTTTCAATGCGCATGTGCGAATTAAGATATATTGGGAGTTTTATTACGTATTATTTATATAGTCAATGAAGGACGTAATGTAAGAATTAAAATTAGAATTTCTCACTTGCTCCCACTTTTCTTTGTCGCTGTGAAACACATTTTATAAGGGGTCACATTCAAGTGACCCTTTAAATAAAATTAGAGCTGACCAATCAATTAGATTTTTACTTCAAGGACAAAATATACATCCTTAGTTACTTTAATATGTCTAGACAGTTAAAAACTATTATTTTCTATTAAATAAGCATCTTTAAACGTAAGTTGTGCATCATAGCCATTAATCTACTATTACCGTCTGTCACACATTGAAATTTGAATTAATTAAGGAATATTTTCAATTTTTGAATAGGTTATAACAAGGTTATACGATATAACCTGGTTTTGGGCAATTTACGGTTAATAAACCATGAAGCAGTTTATGAAAAGCAAAAACTGTTCCAAACCAGTTTATGCAAGTATAACCTGTTCAAAAATTGAACATATTCCTTATAATTTAATTTTACAACAAAATTTAATGATTCCTTGATTTTAATTACGATTATTTCTTGGGACTATGTGAAGTTGTGGAGTTGTCATTGGCGAATGAATATGTTGGTGACATCACAATACTAACCCAGGTATTAAGTATGACCAATTTTTCTCCAGAATGATAAACCAATCAGATTGAAGTATTCACATCAAATTTATTTATTTGTTGATAATCTGAGAAATTTTGTTTCGCATCCTTAATTGGGTTCTGTAAATTCTTATGGAAACAGAAAATGGATCATGTTAAACTATTGCTGCCTAATCAGTTAAGTTTTACTTCTAGGATTTGTGGGGGCAACAATATGATCTACCATCTAACTAACAAAAAAATTCTGTATACCATCTAACTAACTTTGGTACAGAATTTTTTTTATGCCCCCGCGACTATTGTTTTACCCCTATCCGTCCGTCCGTCCGTCACACTATAGTATGCATAGTTTGTCCCTCTAACTCCTCCTACAGTTTTGGAGCTACAGCTTTAATATTTTGTAGGATGTTTATACACATAATGGAGGTGTGCATGTGCACAGGATTTTGATTTTCATCAAATATTCTCAAAATGACAGGTACATTTTGTAGTTGGACTCGTCATTTTGTTCGTCCGTCCGGATATAGATACATGGTTTGTCCGGCTATCTCCTCCTACAGTTTTGGAGCTACAGCTTTAATATATTGTAGGATGTTTATGCACATTATGGAGGTGTGCATGTCCACATGATTTTGATTTTCATCAAATATTTTCAAAATGATATGTAGTTGGACTTTTCATTTATGCCCCCATATAGGATATATGGTTTATCCGGCTAACTCCTCCTACAGTTTTTGAGCTAGACCTTTTATATTTTGTAGACAGTTAGTACTTACACTGAAGGTGTGCATATTTTATGGATTTTGACTTTCAACAACTTTTTACAAAATTATGGATGCATGAACTTGGACAGATTTTGCTAAATCCATATAGGATATAACCAGTTCTTCAATCATGGAATTGTATGTGTGACTTGAGACTTAAATAATAAACAACTGAATAATATGAAAGGTTTTGTGTTTTTAAAAGGCCCAAGTATCACCACATCCAAAAAAAATGTTTTGAAGATAAAGGTGTCATTCATTTTATATCACCCTACATTAAAAGTACCAGTATTCGTGCAGATTATGTACCTAACATTGTGTCCATGGAGATTATTTTTCCTTGTGATCCAGTTGAGTTGATTCCTTTAGGATACACACTGCAATTGCTTAACAACAGACCTTATGAATCACAAATACTTGCCCTTATATTATGTCTTTATGTTGATATTTTTCCAACAATAATATGGGACACCGTTACTTACATAAAATTCAAAACATTTGAATGATATCATATTAATATTAGAAGACTTGGAAGAAAATGAAAATGTCAAATAAAAATGTTTCAGCACCATGTTAAATCTTTTAACTTTAAATCTAAAACATTGCACATTACAAACAGATATAATCCTACTTAATAAATTTACAGACCGCGGAACAATATTTTTATTTTGTTCGTATCATGAGACACGGTAAACACTAAAAGATCAATGCAACTCGAAGTAGCCAGTTTCTCACAATTAGTGTACTGAAATTTCGTTTTTTCTCTGTAATCGTTCATTAAATTGTCATATCTACTTAATAATTCTGCGAAAAGACACCCATGTTCATTAGAATTTAAGAGAAACAACCAGTAAAGCTATTACTTTCCTGTACGTGACATTCGTAACGACGTCTGCAGGCCAGAGACACGATGGTCGTTGCCATCTTATCACACACAAAAGCGACACCTATTATGCAAATTCTTCTTCTTCTTCTTCCTAATACAGGATAGACTTGTAGGAACGAGTGAAATTATCCCGGCGTGGAGACTGAAAATTTTGAATTTACAATTAAAAATTATTTACATAATTACATTATTTACATAGTGTGGATGTTTACATGAATTCTGGAGGGAATAGGATACCCTCCAGACCAGACTTAAAGCTGTCAATGTCTGGTGCTAATGCCACTGAGGACGGGAGGTAATTCCAACTTCGGATGGTTCTTGGGAAGAAGGAAAATTTATATACATTTTTAGATGTTGTGATATGTTTATATTTATGTTCCCCCCTGGTTCTTGTGTCCCCTTTTGATAGGTATTGCTGGTGGTCAATAGCTATCATGTTGTTCCTGATCTTATACAACATGGTAACCCTACTTTTAGCACGCCGTTGACTCAGGGGTTCCCAGTTTAGTGCATCTAACATTTTTGATACTGTGCCTGGCTCTTTGTTTCTGTAATTGTTGTAAACAAAGCGTGCTGATCTTCTTTGCACTTGTTCTATGTCATCTATCTGATCTTTATTACGCTATTTTTAAATAAACACGTAGAAGGGGGATTTCCAGAATAATGCGTTTTTATCGGAACGAATTCAGTGTGTACAGACCGCATCGTTTTACGTTCGTAACGAACTGGACACCAAGTTTTATCCTGACCTTAAAGCATAAAAATTTAAGAATTCGTGTCAATAACCTGCATTATGTTTATTACTTCGTTTCGAAAACATAATCTGTGATGAGACAAAACAATAATAATGCGAATAGAAAATACATTTCTCTTTCTGGTAGGATAACCGTTTAACCCTTAAAAAAGACACCATGTGATACGAACATAATTCCCTTTTTTGACACCATTTTGTGACTATAACTTTAATTCTGCAATCCAATCATAGATACTGATGATTTTCTACACCAATAAACTTTAGAATTATAATAAAAAAAAGTATTGTAACAAGAAGCCATAAATATAGTAAATCATTCATGTCTTACCTGAAAAAAATGTCACATCTTTCAATAAAAAAAATGATGATAATTACCTGTTCAGAGACTTCAAGTTTTGCTGTAGGTGTTAGAAAACCTTGAGATTGTCTTCTGGCTAACTCCTCCTACAGCTTTTGAGCTAGACCTTTTATATTTTATAGACAGTTAGTACCAACACTGAAGGTGTGCATATTTTATGGATTTTGATTTTCAACAATTTTTTTTACAAAATTATGCTTATATGAACTTAGCCACTGAAACCTGTTAACATGTAAACAATGCTCCTTATACTTGCGACTCCCTCCAGGCACTGTGGCTTCCTCCGCCACTAAAATGACCGCCACGATATGGCTGAAATACTGCTGAAAATGGCGTTAAACCCCATTCAATCAATCAATCAATAAATCGAACATCACATTGTTAGGTACAGATTCATTTATTTCAGTCATTTCTGCTTGATGCTGAATAAGCAAAACATTGGTTTACCCTTTTGCAATTATAACCGCGGGGGCATTGTATGTGTCTTACAGACACAAACCCCTTTTAAAGTCTATACATAAGTTTTCTACATCATACCCGATGAATAATATACTATTCCTTCAAATTAAGTTATATTGAAAATCCATTTTGGCTCTTCAAGACGTTTTCTTTGCATTATACCCCTACACATTCCTCAGAACCAAGCCAAAAGTTAAGGTAGTAAATTGGAATTGGGGTGAGGGGAGGGGGGGTTTGAGGTGGATAAGGTTGAGACGGGGGCATTCAATTTTCTAGTTGTTAGTTAGATGGTATATAGAAATTTTTTGAAAAATGTCAATGTGGCCTAAAATAGTAATAAAACATGTCAAGGGGCTTTAAAATAAAACATACACTCTAGATAACTTATTTTTATTAAAAAAAAAAAAAATCCTGGACCCAAGAGCCTGTGAAAGATTCCTGAATTCAATAGTACCTTTAATTTAGTCAGTGACTTATGGAAAGTCAAGGCATTTTCCAGTGAACTCAGGTTTCTTCAACCAATAAAACTAACCACTAAGATATGCACATATATAATAACATTGAATGGTTATGAAGATCGAGACAAACATTATCACTAGTATCACAAACATGTTTAAAAAGTGGCAGTAACACTAAACACTGTTTATTGTCAAAATTGAATGAAAGACATAATTTCCGTTATTTGTTTGCGAGTCATATATGGTTGACAATATAAACTGCAATACTGTAAATGAGATGATTATAAGATGTAAAAATGTCAGGCTTACAATATGTTTGTTTGTTTGTTTGTTTGATGATGTTTAATGCCACTTTCAACAATAATTCAGATATATCCTGGCAGTCAGTTTTATTGGTGGAGAAAACAGGAGGACCCGGAGAAAACCATTGACCTGTCGCAAGTCACTGACAAACTTTCTCACATAATGTTGTATGCCTCGCCCTGATCGAGATTCGAAATCACAACATCTGGGGTGGTAGGCACTGATTGCATAGATAGTTGTAAATCCAACTACCATACGATCACGGCCACGATTGCCCCTTTACAGGACGTGAAATATCTTATTCTACTGGTACCTAATAGACAGAAGTTCTACTGACTCCTTGCGCTTACCTACTCATATTACAGTTCATTTAGATATATAGGAAACTTTATAAAAAAGGATGGAAAACAAACAGATCAAATCAAAAAGAAAAAGAAATATTTTTGTCTGTTTCATAGCTAGGCCAATACCTCCGGTTATGCACAAAAAGATTCTTGTTTCCTGTAACCATGACAACCTACAACTTTTGAAGTGGCTAGGTAGAGATGCAGTTTTATTGTCCCCCGACGCTTCGTCGAAGGGGACTATAGAAATGGGTGTCGTCCGTCCGTCCGTGTGCTTGGTTTCCAGATGATAACTTGTGAATAAAAAGTCAGATTGAAGCTAGGTGTGGTATGTAAGTGTATCTTATGAATAACTAGGTCAAGTTCGATAGCGATCATTTTTCGACAAATGTTACCAGAGTTACATCCCTTTTTATTCTTCAAAATTGCTAATTATTTGGTTTCCAAATTATAACTTGTGAACAAAAAGTCAGATTGAAACTAGGTTTGGTATGTAAGTGTAACTCATGAATATCTAGGTCAAGTTCGATAATGATGATTTTTCAACAATTTTTACTAGAATTATGTCCCTTTTTATACCTCAAAATTGCTAAATATTTGGTTTGCAGATAACTTGGGAACAAATAGTCAGATTGAAACTAGGTTTGGTATGTAAGTGTATCTCATGAATATCTAGGTCAAGTTCGATAGTGATCATTTTTCGACAAATGTTACCAGAGTTACATCCCTTTTTATTCTTCAAAATTGCTAATTATTTGGTTTCCAAATTATAACTTGTGAACAAAAAGTCAGATTGAAACTAGGTTTGGTATGTAAGTGTAACTCATGAATATCTAGGTCAAGTTCGATAATGATGATTTTTCAACAAATCTAACCAGAGTTACTCCCCTTTTTTTTACTTCAAAATGGTCCTTGGGTGGTCCCCTTTCAGAATTATTTAAGTCAGGTGAGTGATACAAGCTCACCTGAACCTCTAGTTTACAGTAGTTTTAAAATTTAATCTTACCATATAACCTTGGAGTCGGTGGACCAGTGGCCAACGGCCTTTTATTTTTCCTTCAAATATCATAAAATAATTTTAAGATTCAGATATCAAAAACATTAAAGTGTCATAAAAACAAGATTAGTGTATTGTCATCATAACACAACATGTACTTGTATCTGATATGAATCCAGTGAACATAATCTTCTCTTTTGTTCTATTGATTGGTTGATTGGTGTTTAGTGCCAACTTTAGGAGAATTTCAGATATATTGTGCTGTGAACAAAATTTGTAAAGTAATTTCCTCTTAGAAATAAGGGTTACCGCCAATACCGGCAATTGAACATCGGATCTTACATGTATGTAAATATGAATATAATAATTTTTCTTAAAATCTAGGCTTCATTAAACACAAACTGCATAACTAGAGGCTCACCTGACTAAAAGTCAGGGTGAGCTTTTGACATCAATTGGTAGAACTCATTCTAAATCATATCTGATGTCCGAATTCCATACAAGATGTCAACCGTTACTAAAAATTGAAAATTCTTAAATGGTACAAAGCAGCTATATTTGATGCCAGAATAGGCTGAAATGTGCATCATAAGGGCATAATTAGGAGCTCTTTAACATATACTAGTATACCATTTTGGGTTTTTTGTCAAGTACAGTCAAACCTGTGTTTATAAGTCACATTTGGGACAAAGAAAAAGTGGTCATTTAAGACAGGTGACCTCTTAAAAGAGGTTAAATTCATATGAAATTTTCTATGATGGGACAGGAAAATATCTCTTTTTAACAGAGGTGACTGCTTAACAGAGGTGACCTCTCGGGCAGGTTTGACTGTATATACTTTTGCTGATTATGGAAATAAACTTTTTCAAGCAAATAATCATTAAAAAAATCTCTGAAACTACTCGGCCAATTTGAAGCAAACTTTGCAGGAGTAGTCCTTGGAGGTAGTGTCTAGATATCACAAGCCTAAGGTAGTTATAAATATTCATGAGTAAAGAACACTTATTAATATGACATTTTCTTGCTAAACAAATTTGTAGGGTTAGGGTTCTGGTGTTTATCACCACTGTCATCAATATCTCAGTTATATTGTGTACCATGTCACAACTTTAGTGGTGATAAGTTCTAATTACATAGGTAGATGTAAATCCAACTACCATACATTCATGACCACGACTGACCCCAAAGTTGTAACAATGGGAAATATATAAATTTGAAGATTGAAATTTTATAATAGTTTATCAGAAGTTGAAAAGTCATTACAACAACTTCAACTTCAGACAACTAAATTTGTACCACATTCATGATTGTTTGTTTTATCTGATACCAGCTAACTACAAAAATGTAGCATAAACTTAATTTTTTTTTTTTATGTTTCAGCTAGCAGGTTTCTGTCAACCATTTGATGGTAGAATTATGGAAAAATTGAAAGAACTAGTCACTGCAGAAGATATTAGTAATGTTGCAGACATGAAAAATCATCTTAGTATGTTTGTTAAGAATGACTAATGTCCAGGACAGGTCATAAAGAAATATAACAGGAGATTTTATCTAAATGACAAGGACACTGACAAGAATAGGATTAATTCTATTTTTTTTATGAATTTTTTACAATAAAAAATGTCTGTATATTTAGAATTCTAACATTATGTGAACGAGTTTGTCAGTGACTTGCAGCAGGTCGGTGGTTTTCTCCAGGTACTCCGTTTTCCTCCACCAAAAAAACTGATCGCCACGATATATACCCATAGTGTGTTGGTACAAGACTTAGTATCAGGTCGAGCCTGTTGTGTGAACCAGTATCACTACGAGTCACGAAAGCGACGAGTTGTGATGCGGTTAGTTCACGCAACAGGCAAGACCTGATATAAAGTCTTGTACCAACACACTATGTATGTAATATGTTTATCTAACATTTCAATAAAAACGAATTTTAAACTAATAACAAGGGTTAAATTTGGTGCATGACGTCACGTTATTTTGTCATTCATTCAATGATGCCACGTTACTGTGTTTTCTCTCACATTCCAATGGTATGATGTCATGAGTAAGTGGTTTGGCAGAGACCGTCTCGTGCAACGTCGCACCATTCTTTTATCACCACATTGTGGTGATACAACGTCGCGCCATTCTTTTATCACCACAGTGTGGTGATACAACATCTTGTATCAAACACCTTGTATCAGACAGGCGACTTCAGTTAATTTCAAAGGAAAACGTACATAATGTTAGATAAAACTGAATTATTATATAGATAGGTGTGAATTATGGGGATTTATCCGTGAAATAAATTCCGGTATTTCACATGTGAAATTTCAGTTTTTTCCCACCGGTACTACTTTTGCAAAACTATAAGTGTGGTGGTTACGTCCCTTGTTGTGCAACGGTGAATACACATACAATTGTAAGCTGAATAAATTCCACGAAAAGTTATTGATGACTTTGGCACATAACCAAGATGACGTCGTATGAAGACTTGCAGTTTGAAACGTAAAGATTAGATGCTATTTCGCTTCCTATACGCTTCAATTGTGATTTAATTTAACTAAAATAAGCTTTCAAGGTAAGCATTTTAATTATTTTTGTACATTGTTGTAAATATGAAAAATAGGATTTCACATTTTTAAGATGGCAGATCCTTCCAACTGAACCCTGTAGTATCATTGCTCGTAGATTCACACGCGTGCAATCAAATATACAAATAAAAAAAATAATATATATGAAATTTTGAAAGTCTATATAATAAACAGTATAACTAAATCATACATTTTGAATATCAAAATAAGACCACTCATGACCGAATACGCATTAACGATTAAACTCGTGGACGGAACAAGTTCCGCCCACTCGTTTAATCCTTATGCGTACTTCGGTCACTCGTGGTCTTATTTTGATATTCAAAATCTACGATTAGTTATACTATATATATTGTTGAAAGTAGAAGTAAACATCATAACTTTTCCAACCCAGAATTCGAATGCAACATTTATGTAAAACATGTTTTAACTGACTTCTGTAAAACTGCATTTGTTACATAAAAATCCCCAACTGATTGCTGCCACCTCTTGAAAAAAAAAATTAAGTTATATTATTTAATGCCACTTCAACAATATTTCTGTTGTATCATGGAGGTGAGTTTTATTGGTGGAGGATACCACCAACCTTCCTCAAGTCATGATTGGTTTTCGAACAAAACTTTAGTGATTCGAATTCGCAACTTTTGTGATGATAGGCACTGATTTGGACAGGCAGCTGTAAATTCAACTACCATACAATCGCGACCACGCCCACCTCTTGAATACATACCATTCATACATCATTTATTTCCTAACTAAATTATATCAAATTAAGAGTCAACATGTATTAAGGCAATCAATCAGTAAGTCTAACAGACCCAGATTACTTATCTTTACCTTATAACCTTACAAACAGTAAGTCTAACAGACCCAGATTACTTATCTATACTTTATATCCTTACATACAATAAGTCTAACTGACCCAGATTACTTATCTATACTTTATAAC
>MJUT01058264.1:60181-72217 GCA_002080005.1 Gigantidas platifrons
GATTATGATTACCCCTTTGGTATCTTTTGGCCCATTGTGTTGTCTGTCCTATGATTTACGGATTATGATTACCCCTTTGGTATCTTCAAACTCTTCTTAACCATATGGAAAAAAATGAAAAAAAGTTTTTTCCCATAAACTACAAACTTGATTGAATCTAAACCTTTCACAAATATTTTGTTGGATTGTATAACCGACACATTTGGTACCTCGGAGGATGTAATTCTAGAAATTCTTTATTTCAATATTTCATATTTAATTTTGTTTTATAGTTCATTATTATTTCCATTTTTTTAAATAAGTGTTATAAATTTGTTTTACATGTCAAAATAATATCTTTATGTGTATAAATAATTAATGCAGTTTACCCCCACGTTTGTCAAGATTGTGTCTCAAAGATCAGAGGAAAATTTATTCAATTACCACTTATTGTTTATAATCTGTCACAACTGGACTTGACAAGCTTTTGATAAATTATAATTTAGTTAATCCTCGATATAAGAATTCCAAGCTATAACGCAAATTGTTATATAAACCGCCATTAGACATATTTATAATTAATCCTGTCTATCAGTCATTTTTAATTACTCTGTTTAATATTTGTATTATTGTTATTATTGTGATATTCAGTTTTGTTGTTGACCGTCAAATATACGACTGTAAATAAAATATGGAAAACTTCTAGCGAATTCGAATCTTTGTTACTACAAATAGCTAGTTCCCCAGAAATACGTTCGTGTGATATCGGGTAGCAAAAGCTCCGGTCATACATGGTGGAATATACCCGGATCTCAGTAGTGTACCTCTTGTATTAGCAAAGTGGAGAAAATGAACAATTAATGCCGTTAAATTAAAAGACATTTACACATTTTCTATATAAATTGTGTTCAAATCGCTCGTGCTGAAATGAGACGTCGAAAGAGAAAGAAATGGACAGCTGTTGTGACTTTTCAATACTAAATTAATGTAATAAATAACATTAATATTATACCGTTCTGTACAACCAAGTTCAAGAAGAAAAAATTGATTTCACAAAATTTGCGACATCAAAATTTAAAGGCAATTTTAAAGAAAACGCTCAGTGATGGTTTGATACTTACGAATGTTTTGCAAATTTGTGCTCTTGGGACGAAATAACTTTTTGCACTGCTTTCCCGTTATTTTTGGAAGAATTTGCACAAATTTGGTTTTTCGAACTTTCATCCGACATCTCGAAAAAGAAAGATGCTTTAAGATTAGAGTTTCTGAAAAAGTACCAGGATTGTTATGGACAAAATTTCCAAAGGTATTGTGATTTTGATGATTTAAAACAAAATGAACACGAATCGGTTGCTGTCTTTATCAACCGATTATATACCATTACTGAAAATCTGGACATAAACGACGATAGGAAAATGACTAAAATGCGTATCAGATGCAAACCAGAACTTCTTCATTTGCTTGGAAAGGAACCGGAAACGTTAGCCGAAACTCTGACAATCTATATTTTTAGTAAAAATGCACAAAAATCAAAATCCTTACCACATGCACATCTTTGATATATGTACAAACAATCTACAATATAAAACTTCCTAGCGTAAAAACTGTAGGAGGAGTTGCGCGGACAAACCATGTACCCTTTTAGCCAAATTCACCAAAAAAAGACTAAGTTCAGCAATCTATATTTTTGGTAAAAATTCAATATAAAAACTTCCTAGCGTAAAAACTTTAGGAGGGGTTGCGCGGACAAACCATGTACCCTTTTTGCCAAATTCACCAAAAAATGACTAAGTTCAACAATCTATATTTTTTGGTAAAAATGCACAAAAATCAAAATCCTTACCACATGCACATCTTTGATATATGTACAAAGATCTGCAAAATAAAAACTTCCTAGCGTAAAAAGTTTAGGAGGAGTTGCACGGACAAACCATGTACCCTTTTTGCCAAATTCACCAAAAAATGACCAACAATCTATATTTTTGGTAAAAATGCACAAAAATCAAAATCCTTACCACATGCACATCTTTGATATATGTACGAATGATCTGCAAAATAAAAACCTCCTAGCAGAAAAAATGTAGGAGGAGTTGCACGGACAAACCATGTACCCTCTATGCGGACAGACAGACAGACAGGGTGAAACCTATATACCCCCCAAACTTTGTTTGCGAGGGTATAAATATAGTTCATGATAAAAGGTAGTATACGAAATAGAGCAATTGGATATTGGGATTTATCATTTTTGTATATTATTACATACTTAGTTAAAATAGAGGCATTTTTGTATGACCAACATGACCGGAAGTAAACTGTCCATATTTTCACACCCCGGGAAAATAACCGCCCCTCGTGCGTTTCAGACAAAATAAACAACTTCCGGTGTTTACGTCTGCAGATGTCGGAAGTACATGCATAATAAATAGTTTAATACATGGGCATTTCCATATTGGCCTGGTTATCATCCCTCGACCCATATTGGCCCTCGACTTAGTCTCAGGCCAATATGGGTGTCTCGGGATGATAACCTGGTCAATATGGAAATGCCCATGTATTAATCTTTATTACATACTTAGTTAAAATAAAGGCATTTTTGTATGACGATTGTGACCGGAAGTAAACTGTCCATATTTTCACACCCCGGGGAAATAACCGGTTATTAGGTGCCCCTCGTGCGTTTCAGACAAAATAAACAACTTCTGGTGTTTACGTCTGCAGATGTCGGAAGTATATAATAAATAGTTTAATACATGGGCATTTCCATATTGGCCTGGTTACTTCGTCTCGGGCCAATATGGGTGTCTCGGGATGATAACCAGGCTAATATGGAAATGCCCATGTATTAATCTGTATGTATTTATTTGGAAACGTTGATTGGCTGAAAACGGGTCACATGACGTTCTATAAAAAGTGGTATAGCACGGACGTAACGTGCGAGCGGACGGACGAACAGACAATCTTAATAATGTATACCCCTCGCTTCGTGAAAGGATGACATAAATAACTAAAGTGTAGATTTTATGCATCCTGTCGTAATATAATTCTCTTACAATTATTGAACCACGATCAAAAATGCCACCCAACTATCAGAAAATCTATTATCCAGTGGCGGATTCAATGGGGCTTTGGGGACTTCAGCCCCCTCAAACCCCCCCCCCCTCCCTTTTTCTCCGTCGAATAAGTCAACATATGTTTTTCAAGGCTATTTAATTATACATGTAGATAACTCACGATATGACTGTGATGATAGTAAAATAATTAAAATTAGTTAGAAAAATACTAGATTTATTAGATTTCCCCCTGCTATTGTTCAAACCCTTGAACACTTTTCAAAACTACCAAAGCACACAGTACATACACCAGACCAGGAGCAGCTGGTGTAACCTCTTTGTTGTATTCCATTTGTAACTTGACTTTTGTCGTAGCCATTGTTATTGTTCAAATGTGCCAGAGGCCGGTAACAAGAAGCATTCTTGTGGCTTAAGATACTCTTTTAGCTACCTTTATCCTTTACGAGCGTAACAAGAAGCACTCTTGCATCATTCTTAGAATGATCGACAGCCCTTAACTTTTTGAAAACCACCACGAATTAAGATGCTGTCTTAGCGCTCTCATGAATTACTCTTAATAATTCGGGTAACATGAAACCATCTTTATTTTTTGAAGCATTACTAAGAACAATTTGCATAATCTTTAGGCTTTAAGGGTGTATCTCTAACAAGTTTTTATATCACATATTCTAAGAGTTGTCCTGACTACTCTTAGCAGTGGATTTATTGTTGTACTTTGGCTACAAGCAATGGAGTTGCTGCTTCATTTGCAAAATCGACAAAGACAACGACAACAACAATTTACGAGGCGATTATTCAGAGACCGTACAAATCCCTTAGATTTCTTGTCTGATCAACAAATTATAAGAAACTATCGCCTTGACAGGGAGGGCATATATACATTATGTGACAAGCTTCGGGAGGATTTGGAAAAATCAACCAAGATATCCCGATCACTTCCCGTGTCTCTTCAAATCATGATAGCGTTACGATATTGTGCCAGTAGGAGTTACATGAACGTGATTGACGATGCCCATGGTGCATGGAGTTAGTAAGATGTCCGTTTCTCGTTGTATCAACATTGTCTCGAAATGTATTGCAATAATATTAAAAACTACATAAAATGCCCTATGTCCACATGAGAAATACAACAAGTTATGTATGATTTCTATGACATAAAGGAATTTCCTTTGGTATTAGGGGCAGATGATGGAACTTTAATTCCCATCAAGGCACCATCTGTAGACGAACACTTGTACCTATGTAGGAAAGGAGATCATGCTTTAAACATACACTGTGTTTGCAATGCCAAAAACCAATTCCTAAACGTGGTAACACGTTGGCCAGGCTCGATCCACGATGCCCACATCTGGAATAATTGCAATTTTTCTCTTGAATTTGAGTCAGGATAGATACATAATGGCTGGTTACTTGGAGACAGTGCACATTGGCTTAAACCTTGGCTTTTGACACCTGTTTTATCTCTATTGACTGCTAAAGAGAGGATGCACAATATTGCACATAAATCACACTCGTTCAGAAATAGAAAATGGTTTGTAACTGGATTAACACGATGGGTGCCATTAGTGAAGCAAGAACTGTATACCCTTCCGGAGCACCTTCCTAATCTCGTTGAGATTAGGAGCACCTGAGTTCAACCCCGGTTTTTAGTGTGGTTCGTGTTACTCGATCTTTAGTTTATATGTATGTTTTGTAGATGTTGTTTTGAACTTTGTCTTTTGGCCATTGTGTTGTCCGTTTTTCTTTGATATACGGATTCTGATTACCCCTTTGGAATCTTCTAACTTTTGGCCATTGTGTTGTCTGTTCTTCTTTGATATACGGATTCTGATTTTGGTATCTTCTAACTCTAAGTAATGTTTGAACGGTACCTGGTCAAATCGTCCCCGTCAATATTGCCCCCACATTTAACAATATCGCCCACACTTCAAAATCTCCCCCACATTGATCAAATCGCCCCAACATTTTTTGGGTTATAAATAACAATAGTTATTATTATAATTACTATTAATATTGGTTTTGACAACGACATTCTGATAGGGAATAATAGAGATCATACATATTATAGACAATCAAAATTACAGGTCATGTAATAGGAAACGTTATTTTTTTTTTTTTGATTCTGTCAGTTAAGTGAGGGCAATTATTTGTGTTCTTGTAATAATTAATTTCTTCTTTTTAATCAAGCATTTCTTTGTACAGTATATATGCACTGTTTGTGTAATAATTAAATAGCTACCTGATTTTTTTTTTTTTTTTTTTTGCTTTGTTCATCAAGGAGACCCAAGCCAATGATACATATTCTTGATGTTGCAATAAAAACTTGTTGCGAAGCAATAAGCTTGCCCAAGCTGGTCAACAACCAGACGTAAAACCTTATCCACATGGACAGTTTTTGGTCAACCAACGCGAACCAACAACGATGTTGAAGGGTGACATGCCAACTGAATGGCGGTGAAAATTTTGAAAATGCAAAGATTTTGATTATAATGTGGATTTAATAATGTTCCAAAAGTCAAATATGCTTAAAATGGATTTATGTGATTGCTAAACTGTTACCAAAAGTAATGGGACGGCGAAAAATCCCAATCGAATAAGAAAAATAAAATATACACTGGATTCTTCTTTGTCGGATCAGAGTAGTTGTACTGTAAAACATATTTTTTTCCGGTTGAAATTGTATTCGGTGGAAACAGTTTAATATTAATTTTTATGTTACGGTACTATTTTATAATAAAAATACTTTCCATTGCTATAAAAACAAGGGCAACGCAAAGCGTGGCATATCACCTCGCCTAAAAATTTGACTCCTTGACCTTTGACCTATTACCTTGAACATCAATAGGGTTCCAGATTCTCTTAAGGACTAAGTATGTACCAAGTTTGGTCAAAATCCATTGAAGGATGTTGATTCTAGAGTGTCCACAAGGATGTTACGGAAGGATGGACGGTAGCGTTACTATATCCCTTCGCAACTTCGTTGGCGAGGGAATGAAAAAGTATCCTAGTGTACAATAAACAGGCACATAATATTATTTTCGACGCTGATTATTAAATCATGAGACGCATCTGTAATGTTAAAACGTCGTCCCACTCTGAATCGTATCTGAAAAAAATAACATTTCAATGAAATCATAGGATTTAATTCATAAAAAAATAGAATAGACCATTTGCACATTTCTTACTTTTGATTCTAAAATTATATGTTGTGCAGGAGCTATTTCCCTATTTAATTAAAGATGAGCAAAATGGTCCCATTTCATGCAAAGTTCAATGAAAACAACACATATATTATTTTTTCAATTCATGACTTTTTACCAGGTTAAATTATTCTTGGTCATTTTACTCATTTAGAAAACAATACTTGTGTGGTAATACATCATGCATTAAAACGTCTGTGTGATCGTATGGACAATCTTAAGGGGGGAGACTAATTTCTAAGAGTGGATCCAATAACGGAAACCCCGTAAAACGATTAAGGGTTCTTAACTATAATGTTAGTACGACATCATCTTAGAGGAAGATGTGGACATGTAAAGGATAGGCTAAGAACGTTCTGTGTTACACCCTTTTGTCAATCTTAGCTTTCCCTTTTCTTCCCCTTAAATAACGACTTACGACCACTTTTATTGAATTTTCTAGTTACCGGCCCCTGGCTTTTAAGAAAGGCCTCAGCAGATCACTACAAGAGAGATCACTTGACACAGACAGAGCCTTAAAAAAGAGCAACTTTAGTTCAAAGCTCACTAGAAGACTGCAGAGCAAGTGTTGAACAATTCAAACGCAGGTGTTTTGAGAGAAGTGTTAAAATCTGTGGACCGCTAGACATAGAGATTAAGAAAACCCCTAGAATATGCGGGAGACAAATAATGAGAGATAATGTTCAATGTCCGGAAGACTACTTAAATAACTGTACCTTTTCTCGACTATACACTAAATGAAATGAAAATAAGGTTTACAGTTGATTCCATCTATTATTGAAAATATTGTTCCATAACTGAGCCCTCCCCCCGTCAAGAGAGTTTCTTGATCCGCCCCTGTATCCCCAGAGAGTCGTGCAAGAACCATCGACCTAAATGTGATATTGTATGACTTCATGTTACTAACCATTTATACCACGGGTTTTCGAGTTAAAACGTTAAACAGTCTCACGCTTCGCGTTTGATTTAACTCGGAAAACCAAGGTATAAATATTACATGTAGCGTTGTGTTTGATCAAAGACAGAACATTGCCACGTGTTACATGTTAGTTTCCTTCGAAAACAATTCAAAGTGTGATCATTCATGAATAATTTGTAACTCAAACATTTTAATCTTATTCTAAAGATGATATTTATATAATAACTAACAAAATAATGGATATGCCTTTCTTGTATTTCTAATTTATATCACGTGATTTTGCTATTAAATCTACATTAGAAAATATTTGTATTTGATTGACGAGATGTTGTGATGGGACATCAAATACAGTATAATATTAGTCGATAACGATAATTTACATGTTGTATACACCTAGTATAAAGTAGAACCTTGTAAAGTAGATCGTTGTTTGTCCTTTTGTACTTTTTTTTTTGGCCATTGTGTTGTCTGTTCTTCGATTTATGGATTCAGATTACCCCATTGGTATCTTCAACCTCTTCTGAATACTTATTTTTCTTTGTAAACTTTTTAAGTATGGAAATTTGACAATTAATAAATGTTTCAAGTAATGTTTTGTTACATTTTTAGTGTAAAAAAGTTTTTCATAGCAAAAAATTTAGAATTTTATAATTACCTTTTTAAAACCTTTAATGAACCCCTGATAATAAAAAGGGGGAACAATACCACACTGTGGGAACAGTTTAAAATTCGAATAGAAAATTCGAAGAAACAGAAGGGAATACCATAATCTAACACACATATAAATGACAGATCACTTTCTTGATTGATACATGTACTTAAATAAAAAGGTATTACACCACGTACAACCTCTCTCAAGCGGTGGCGGTGCTGAGATGCTTCCGGTTTCATCCGGTGGCGGTTTTGAAGCGGAGAATTCTATCAACTTTCTAGGTCAGTCGATATTATTTCATAACTTATTAAGTTTTACATTATGAAACATTTCAGACTGAACTCTTAAATCATTTTGGCAACTGATAAACGATTTCTCTTCAGGAAATAAGTCCTTGTTTTTCCAAACACTTCGTGGTAAAGTCGGATGACGACCACGTAAGTTTTGCGTGTCAGGTCACACAAGTTTAAGTTTTGAAAATGCGTCAGCATTTATTGTGTGAAAAGAGGGTCCTGTTTGAGGGTATTCGATATTATTCTTCGGCAAAAGTGAATTAAATGACCAGTAGTACCTTAAATCGAGGCGATTCAGCCAAAAGCAATGGCGGTCTTTCGGTGGTGGTTGTGGAGGTCTTATCGGTGGTGGTGCAAATTTCATTTGCAATCCTTTTATCTCGTAATTACCTATAAAATACAATTAATACGTTATGTATGTTCAGAGTTATTTTTATATTCCCAAAATATACCATATTTTAACTGATTTAATCATACGAAATGACGCAATAACAAAACCAGGCTCGCTCTAGTAAGGTTAACAAAAAAAGTTATTAACACATTCCAAGTCAATGGTTTTGAAAAATAAAAAAACATTTTTTTTTCAATTCACCAGACGAGCTTTGGGCTTTTAAATACGATAATTTATATGAGTCTGCATTATTGAGGAATAGTGGGGAGCTTCACAAGAAGTCGTAAATGTAAAGAAATCGACATAAGTATTGACGTTGACGTCATTGTTCCATTGTACTTCATATTTAGTCAACAGAATACCGAAGAAACAAGGTAAAGGGATTATTAAAAAAACCACAGAATCCAAAGACAAGGCAAAATCGAGATAACACACACGAAAATGACAAAAAGGAGCGGTACAAAAAAACAATAGAGCACAGAGTGGAAACAAATTCACATAAATGAGGCGACACAAAAATTGAAGCACTTGCAGATTTTTCATGCTCGAGAGGTGTTGTACGTGGTGAACTAAACTCATTGCGAATAGTTGCACATGCGAAAGACGACTGTCGAGGTAATATATTAGTTATCTTCTATTATATAATTCGACTCGAATTTAATATTTTCAGAAAGTAATGATTTATTGAAAATACGACTTTAAACAGGAAAATAAATGTAAATCACACACACACACACACACACACACACACACACACGACCATAAGAACCAACTATGAAACAAAGCAAATTACAACTTCTCAGAAGGTATCTTAAGTTTATTAACTTGTCACAGGCTGACATAAAAAAAATGTGTTTGGTGCAAACATATTTTATTCCGGAGCACCAGGCCCCGGCGCCACAAAACTTGAGAATTTACTTAAGTCTGAGAATATTCTCAAATAAGGAAATACTCAAATTTGATTGGCTGAGTTCCTTATTTGAGAATTTTGTGGTGCCGGGGCCTGAGCTCATCCCAGGCTTAATTAGTGGAGTTCGTGTTTCTCGTTTTCTGTGTAGTGTTTTGTAGATCGTTGTTTGTCCTTTTGTCCTTTTCGTTTGATCATTGTGTTGTCTGTCCTTTGATTTACAGATTCTTATTACCCCTTTGGTTTCTTCAAAGTCTTCTTATTCCAAAAACATACATAATACGAGATTCCATTTTCAAGCAAAAAAGTAAAACAAATGATTCAATATTCAATACTTTATTCACTCAAGATACACATATAATTGTGTTACAAGAGGCCATTGAATAAAACTGTTCAATAACAAACAAACCAGGTTTATATGCACAGGGGCGTGGGAGCAAACACTTGAAAGCTGAATTTGTAGCATGGAAACAAAACATGTCTATTTTTACCTAGATGTATAAGGGTATGATTTGATGCCAAGCGCCCCCGTTTATGCTTGTCAGTTTTGAAAAGCTTGTCCTTCTTCCCGGTCCTGTTCTAAAGCTTGTGCTCCCAACTTACCGACACGCTTACAAAGCTTATCCACTCCTACAACTTGCCCCTACTTTCCGGACTCCGGTAATTGAAGTTGGAGAGGAATTATAATAGTTTTAATTTCAAGATATACGCGGTTCAAATATCATACCTCAGTATCTTCATTTAGGGTTTGGGTTCTTCCTACATGTATTTGTAAAATGCACGTACCATGGTGGGTTCTTCTTATATATGTAAAATGCATGTACATGTACATATAGTGGGTTCTTCCTATTTGTAAAATGCACGTACATGAGAAAGGTATTGCATAATTCAGGATTCTGACCCTTTTTATTGAGGAGATATGTCGATAGTTCAAGCACAAATAAAGAAGAATCACTAATACATTCCATGAGGAACAAAAATGAACGTCTAATTTTATGTATTCATAAAATGTTAAATTCAGGTTATAAATGATGGACGGAATGAAATTTAAAGGAACAGTAGCTGCGTTTGCCGATTATGTCCAGTACTACTTGTGGGGTTCCAAGTGACAAAAGTCTTTTTCGTTTAGAAGTGGATCCTTTTAGTGGTGTACATTTATGTTTCCTCCCACTTTGTTGCGAAGATTTATATTTATCATTTAAAATTTCAGGCGGGAGTTTTTCTACATAATTGAGAAAAAAAAAATTGTGTCTTGGTAAACTTCGACGTTTTGGTATGTGAAGCCAAAGGGAACTCTTCTTCTTTGTTATTTTCCACTATATTTGCTAACAGTACCTACAATATGATATATCTTGAGATTATATAAATAACTCTGAATATACATAAAGTATTAATTGTATTTTGTCGGTAATTGCGAGATAAAAGGATTGCAAATGAAATTTGCACCACCACCGATAAGACCTCTACAACCGCCACCGAATGATCTCCGTTGCTTTTGGCTAAATCGCGTCGATTTACGATAGTACTGGTAATTTAATTCACTTTTGCCGAAGAATAATATCGAATACCCTCAAACAGGACCCCCTTTTCACACAATAAATCCCGACGCATTTTCAAAACTTAAACTTGTGTGACCTGACACACAGGGGCCAGACGAGTTTTTTAATGCACCTATAGATACAAATATACTAACAAGGGTACCAACTCAGCAGTCATTAAAATTGAGGTATGTCTTGTTTAACTGAGTGGAAAAAAATACCATGAATTTTATACGTATAAAGGTGATATAGACTTGAATAATTTTTCTTTACAAAAAAAACTTATTTGAACTCCGTACGTCCAAAAATAAAAAAGATACAGCAGACCAAGTCCGTACTTTCTGCTAAAAGTTTTGTCCGACCTATAAATTTGTAGCAAAAAGTACGGACTTGGTCTGCTGTAACTTTTTTATTTTTAGACGTACGGAGTTCAAATAAGTTTTTTTTCTGAAGAAAAATTATTCAGCTTTAAGTCTATATCACCTTTATACGTATAAAAGTCATGGTATTTTTTTCTACTCAGCTAAACAAGACATACCTAAATTTTGATGACTGCTGAGTTGGTACCCTTGTTAGTATATAGGTATATAGGTGCATTAAAAAACTCGTCTGGCCCCTGTGACCTGACACGCAAAACTTACGTGATCATCCGACTTTACCACGAAGTGTTTGGAAAAACGAGGACTTATTCTCTGAAGAGAAATCGTTTATCAGTTGCCAAAATGATCTAAGAGTTCAGTCTGAAATGTTTCATAATGTAAAACTTAATAAGTTATGAAATAATATCGACTGACCTAGAAAGTTGATAGAATTCTCCGCTTCAAAACCGCCACCGGATGAAACCGGAAGCACCTCCCCACCGCCACCGCTCGAGAGGGGTTGTACGTGGTGTACTAGCTGTAAGGGACAACCCTCTTTTTTAGGAATATGATGCAATCATGCAATTGTTTTCCACGTGTATGAAATGGCAACACTCACATATAACTAACATAGTTTTGTCACTCCACATGCACATGAAATGGCAACACTCACTTATAACTAACAGAGTTTTGTCACTCCACATCCACATGAAATGGCAACACTCAC
>MJUT01058264.1:74558-87952 GCA_002080005.1 Gigantidas platifrons
ATCTGTTTACATATTACTAGTTTTTGACTGGGAGCATCTGTTAACATATTAATAGTGTTTAACTGTGAGCATTTGTTGACATATTAGTTTTTGACTGTGAACATCTGTTAACATATTACTAGTTTTTGACTGTGAACATCTGTTAACATATTAATAGTTTTTGACTGTGAGCATCTGTTAACATATTGCTAGTTTTTGACTGTGAACATATGTTAACATATTGCTAGTTTTTGACTGTGAGTATCTGTTAACATATTGCTAGTTTTTGACTGTGAGTATCTGTTAATATATTAATAGTTTTTGACTGTGAGCATCTGTTAACATATTGCTAGTTTTTGACTGTGAGTATCTGTTTACATATTACTAGTTTTTGACTGGGAGCATCTGTTAACATATTAATAGTGTTTAACTGTGAGCATTTGTTGACATATTAGTTTTTGACTGTGAGCATCTGTTAACATATTACTAGTTTTTGACTGTGAGCATCTGTTGACATTTTACTAGTGTTTAACTGTGAACATCTGTTGACATTTTACTAGTTTTTGACTGAGCATCTGTTGACATTTTACTAGTTTTTGACTGTGAGCATCTGTTAACATTTTACTAGTTTTTGACTGTGAGCATTTGTTAACATTTTACTAGTGTTATACTTCGTTAGCGCATTTGTTTGAGTATAATGTCTGTTAACTTCCATGTATTACTCTAAGCTGCAATTAACTAACTAGTTGTGGTTGGTTGGTTTATATTTTAAAAATATTTCAATTTAGATCGTGGCGGTCAGTTTTATTGGTGGAGAAAACCACCGACATGTAGTACAACAAAATGAAACATGAACAACCAAACGGTGGTGAAATGTGCTCTAAAGCTGTTAATAATTACATATATATTAAAAGATCGATAAATATAAACCAGAAAATCAACAAAACGCTACAAAAATATTATAGTTTAAAATTAATCTAATTATTTTCCGTTTACATACTAGTAGTTTATTTCCATATCCACACGTATTTCTTGGTGTCATGTGGTTAGAATAATCAATCAAATCTTATGGATAATGGAGAGAGAGAAAAATGTTAAAAAATTAAAATATGTATTATAGAAAGGATACGACGTGTTTGTCATCAACAAGATGAAAAGACAAATACGTATATCTAATGTTTTTATCATTATATCCGGGTGTATTTTCATGTTCATCGTAGTACTGTAAGTATAAGTAATCATACATCGTTTGTTCAGGTGCTATGAATAAACGTAAGAGAACCCGAAGGGTCTATCAAGTACGGACAATCCAGGGACACAGTCAACATTGGGCACAATCTACAGAATGAAGACAAGCGAAAACGAACAACACAACACAGAAAGCTTAAAAAGATGAGCAACATGGATCCACCAAAAAACGGGGGTGAAAATGTAGATGTTCGCGAATAGTAGACAATTCCTGTTCCTTATATGGCACCCGTCGTGTTACTCATAGTCAAGTCTGGTAAAGGTCTTATCGATGATTGAGGACTGAAAAATCTGCGTAAAAGGGAATATTTGATCATGATGTCATCCATGGTAAATAACACACGTTGGTTCCTCGTGATGGAGAAGGATTGATTATTTGTTGGTTGAATAACGTTCAGTGAGAAATTTATCATGACTATTCATGATGATTACTTGTTGGTTCATTAACGTTCAGTGGGTAATATTTCATGAATATTCACGATTGATTACTTGTTGTTGATTAACGTTCAATGGGAAAAATATCATGAATAATCATATTGATTACTTGTTGACTAACGTTCAATGGGAAATATATCATGAATATTCATGATTGGTTACTTGTTGTTGACTAACGTTCAATGGGAAATATATCATGCATATTCATGATTGATAACTTGTTGGTTGATTACCATCCAATGACAAATATGTCATTCATAATAAGATTGAGAACAAGTTAAACGAGTTTTGACTGCCACTGTCATTCAGGTTCAGGACGGACGGAACAAGTTCAAGTCATTCAGGTTCAGGACGGACGGAACAAGTTCAAGTCATTCAGGTTCAGGACGGACGGAACAAGTTCAAGTCATTCAGGTTCAGGACGGACGGAACAAGTTCAAGTCATTCAGGTTCAGGACGGACGGAACAAGTTCAAGAATATGCGTTGCTCACTTTTGCGTTGCACATTAATCACTTATTAATATTTGTATAGTTTTAAAAAAAAAGCTGTTCTGTTTACCCTTTGTGTTCTTCCTTTCAGTTCGATACAATGTGATTTGTTTTATTTTACAGTTGCTTAGAAAAACTAGAAGAACAGTGTTCAAATACACATGGTAGTAACCCTGATGGATACAAGGAGGTTCTAACAGACTTTAGATATGCTAAAAATAGACATATTATTAATCAAACAGAACTTCAGCAAGATTGTTGCAAAAAAGAAAATAGAACATTTCGGTTTTATATTTACGAACTTCCTGCTAATTTCAATGACAATTTGACTAATTGTGAATTTCTTCAACCATTTATGTGTGACGCCGATTTTCAATATCACGGTATGGGATTAGAGATATTCCGAACTGGTGAGAATGAGGAACTCTCTTTTCGAGACACTAGTCAGTTTAGCTTAGCGGTTATAATTCATAACAAACTTAAGACAAACCGTCTACGCACCTGGAACCCGGATGAGGCCGATATATTTTACATCCCTGTTTACTTTGCTTTATTGGATTTATGTAACGATAATCAGACTGTAACATGGAATGAAATGTCAACCGTTAGAGAATTACTATCTACAAGTTCACATTTTGTTGATGGAAAGGTACACATTTCAACGATTGATTTGTTGTATGTTTGGATGCCCGGCAATCTCTATCTTTACGATGATATAGCTAGAAATATAACATTTATAACTATGGAAAGTATTTATAGAGAAGATCAAGGGCCTCTTCCTTCTGAGATAGTTTCACCATATCCGTCATATGGACATTATCTACCTTCACAAGAAAGAGTTCTCTATGCAAAACCAATAACAGCTAGAAACATATTTATACTTTTACCTGTTGGGAACAGAAATGCAAGTTCTGGGCGTGAAATCTTAAAACAACAATTCTACGTCAATACAAATTTACCATATGACAAATTCATGGAGACGAGTAGATACCACAAGTATAAAATGCTGTTATATTATACAAACGCATGTTCGCAAGATTCTACCTGGAACACCGTGCATTGGTTACAAAATTCTGTATTTTGTCTTCAACCAGCGGGAGACACGGAAACAAGAAAATCTTTATACGATTCAATTTTGTGTGGTTGTATTCCTGTAATCATAACAAATAGGCCCAATCCATACCCATTTCAAGCTTTTATCGATTACTGGAAATTTTCAGTCATAATACCTTTAAGTGATATTGCAGTTCAACATGAAAATATCTACGACATATTGAGTAACATACCTCCTGAAGAGGTAGAAAGTTTGCAAAATAACCTACAACAAATTGCTCAATATATGCAGTATTCCATCCCAAGCGAAAAAATGACAGTAGAAAATGATGCATTGCAATTAATATTTATGGAATTGTCTGATCGCTTCCAATTACCATATGACAAGAAACTCCATCTGGAGTGAGAACAGTGTACATGACACACATGCCTTCCTCCGTCCTTGATACAAATAGATATAATAGTAACAAGTTTATGATGTATCACCATAGAAACAATTTTAATGGATGGTGTTACTAAAAGTAGCGTAAGCGATGTCAATATCATGTTAAAAAGCAACATTAAAGTCATAACAAAACCAAAACAAATGCATATGAAACAACGATTTCATCATGATCGGGAAAAACAATCGATTTTCTAAATATCTAAATCGCGGAACTATTCCCTATTACTGTAGTGACACCCGTCGTGTTACTCTAGTTACAAGCCCGTTGATACGTAATGAATGGGTAAAGGACTGGGAAGTGTTTATTACAAGTGGAACATATTCGTGGTCATTTGTGATACATATATTCCATATCGGTCAACCAAGCCATGGTGTCATAGCATAGTGATGTACAAAAGTATTCCGTATCGGTTAGCCAAGTCATGATGTCATAGTGACGTACAAAAGTATTCCGTATCGGTTATCCAAGTCATGATGTCATAGTGACGTACAAAAGTATTCCGTATCGGTTAACCAGGTCACGATGTCATAGTGACGTACAAAAGTATTCCGTAACGGTTAACCAAGTCATGATGTCATAGTGATGTACAAAAGTATTCCGTATCGGTTAACCAAGTCATGATGTCATAGTGACGTACAAAAGTATTCCGTATCGGTTAACCAAGTCATGATGTCATAGTGACGTGCAAAATTATTCCGTAACGGTTAACCAAGTCATGATGACGACAGTATAACTTTTGAAGTGATGGCTTCAACTTAACCGATAGGAACCCTTGGTTCAGTAGCTTCCTTCTTAGCAGCAACCCTCTTTCAAGGAAATCCTGATTGGAACCACAAGCTCTGGAATATCGTATCAACTGAGATATATATACCCCATATGCAAGTACTGCTGGAATGTTGCTGCATATGAATGGAAAGTTCACAATTTGAAAATTGAAATCATTTTTTTTTTTGTCGTCAAGTTTCTTTCTTAACCGGCCATCACTGTCAATTTTGAGGTGTAGGTCAAAGTATGAAGTAGGCCTAGCTGTATCTGTGGTATCCTTTATTTCAAACTCAATGGGATAGATGCGATCAACAAAATCACCAAACAGGCTAGCTTCTTTTCGTTCTTCTTGAGAAGCCCCTGTATAAAGTTTGTCTCTTACGAATAAAGGAACAGGTCGGCAGAGGAGGAGCACAGGTTGTGTATACCGACTGTCTGTTGAAAAACTTGTCCACCAAACATAACAAACATAAAAACTCGAGAGCATTTTGATGATATGAGTTTCAGAGAACCTATTGGTAGCATNTGTCATAGTGACGTACAAAAGTATTCCGTATCGGTTAACCAAGTCATGATGTCATAGTGACGTACAAAAGTATTCCATAACGGTAAACCAAGTCATGGTGTCATAGTGACGTACAAAAGTATTCGTAACGGTCAACCAAGTCATGGTGTCATAGTGACGTACAAAAGTATTCCGTAACGGTCAACCAAGTCATGGTGTCATAGTGATGTACAAAAGTATTCCGTATCGGTTAGCCAAGTCATGGTGTCAGAGTGACGTACAAACGTATTCCGTAACGGTCAACTAAGTCATGGTGTCATAGTGACGTACAAAAGTATTCCCTAACGGTCAACCAAGTCATGGTGTCATAGTGACGTACAAAAGTATTCCGTAACGGTCAACCAAGTCATGGTGTCATAGTGACGTACAAAAGTATTCCGTATCGGTTAACCAAGTCATGATGTCATAGTGACGTACAAAAGTATTCGGTAACGGTCAACCAAGTCATGGTGTCATAGTGATGTACAAAAGTATTCCATAACGGTCAACCAAGTCATGGTGTCATAGTGACGTACAAAAGTATTCCGTAACGGTCAACCAAGTCATGATGTCATAGTGACGTACAAAAGTATTCCGTAACGGTCAACCAAGTCATGGTGTCATAGTGACGTACAAAAGTATTCCATAACGGTCAACCAAGTCATGATGACGACAGCATAACTTTTGAAATAATGGCTTCAACCTAACTGATAGGAACTCTTGGTGTGTTAGCTTTCTTCTTAGCAGCAACCCTCTTTCAAGGAAATCCTGATAGGAACCACAAACTCTGGAATATCGTATCAACTGAGAGATATATATACTCCATAGGCAGGTGCTGCTGGAATGTTGTTATATATATATATATATATATATATATATATGGAAAGTTGGCAATGGGAAAATTGAAGTCATCTCTTTTGTCGTCAAGTTTCTTTCTTAACCGGCCATCACTGTCAATTTTGAGGTGTAGGTCAAAGTATGAAGCAGGCCTAGCTGTATCTGTGGTATCCTTTATTTCAGACTCAATGGGATAGATGCGATCAACAAAATCACCAAACAGGCTAGCTTCTTTTCGTTCTTCTTGAGAAGCCCCTGTATAAAGTCTGCCTCTTACGAATAATGGAACAAGTCGGCAGAGGAGGAGCACAGGTTGTGTATACCGACTGTCTGTTGAAAAACTTGTTCACCAAACATAACAAACATAAAAACTCGAGAGCATTTTGATGATATGAGTTTCAGAGAACCTATTGGTAGAATCAGAGTGTCCATTTTAGAAAATAAAATTGTTCCCTTCATAAGACAAGATATTTGTATCTACATTGGCCATCTTTTATATGAAACACAATTGTAGTAGTTCTATTAATCTGTCTCTTAGATTGAGTGCCGAATAGTTGTGTAGAGGTTAGAGAAGTAAAATATTTTAACGTTACTAGAAGTAGTAAACAACGGGTCTTCTGTCGTCTGGCAATGCAACTCTTGTAGAATAGGGGGTTTGTTTGGCTTTGTTTTATGTATAAATACACAGCTGGTCAGAATGGAGATGGATAATGGGACTCTGTCTGCATTTTAGAGAATGGTTGCACTAACTCTTTATGAATAAAATGAAAAAGAAACAACACCACACTGACGTAACAGTTCCAAAATTCAATCGTCAAAAAAATCACAGAAACAGGTAAAATCGATACCGTTATCAGACATATATATGATCACTCACTTTCATGGCTTGGTACAGGCATTGCAATAGAATGTGGCGGGGCAAACTAGTTTTATGAACCCAAACCCTCTTAGTGAAATGTTGAGGTCATGGAAGTGTTTTACACGTGAGAGTATAATGCCACCTCTCACGTGTAACAAGGAAACACCGTTGTATATGTATTAAGAGTTTGTATGTAAAAAAAAAGTTTTAAAAAACCAATTGTCTTATAGATTACAATCAGACACATGGGAATCGATATTACTGTAAATTTATAGAATTGATGGTTATCGTTTTTATGTGGAAATCGTAACGGACGTCATAACACAGAACTGACAACATAAAGACACATAATATGACAATGTAAAGAAGAGCAACACGGACCAATAACCCCCCCCCCCCTAAAAAAATAGGGGTGAACTCATTTTCCCGCGAAGGGTAAGTAGTTCCTGCCAATTATAACACACCCGCCATGTTACTCATATATACAGCCATGGACATGGACAACACTATACGCAACAACCACATATAACATATATGAGAAATGAGCCCTTCTACAAGCAATTGGGGGTAAAGACGAACCGAACATCATTTTATGCGAAAATCGTAGCTGCACAATACGGAGCTAAGAATGTAAAGACACATAGTAGGACAACACAGAAACTAAAAATATGAGCCACAAGGACCTCACCAAAAAACCGGGGGATGACATCAGGTGCTCGCAAAGGGCAAGCAGTTCCTGCTTCTAATAAGATAACCGATGTGTTGCTTATATCTTGATAGAAAAGACAAATATATACCGTATATAAAAAGTAAAAGATCCATTGTTATTTGAGATATGGAAATTTCGTAACGGTCAACCAGATCGTATTGATGATCGTATAATTTTTGTAGCGATGACTTCAACCTAGGAGCATCGTGGCCTTGGTTCGGTAGATTTTGTGTCCGCAGTTTAACTCTGTCCAGAAAATCACTGTACTGGGTACAACCTGTAGAATAACGTATGAGTTGTGAAGAGTAAACTCCATAAGATTGTGATGCTGGAATAAAGGGGAAGTTGACTATTGGAAATGAAGTTTGTCATAGACTTTTGCTTTAATCTTCCTCCACTGTCGATTTCAAGGTGAATGTGAAGGTAGGAAGAAGCCTTTTGAGTATCAGTAGTATTCTTAACTTCAAACGCATTTGGATGGATGAGATGTAGATAATCACCGAATCGAGAATTGTTCAATGACAAAACATCATCGATGTAGCGGAAGCTGGAATTAAAGATATGGGCTAATTTTCTATCTTTATTCATGAGAAGCCATTGAAGGAAGTCTGCCTCATAAGCATGTAGAAACAAATTGACGAGTAGCGGGGCACAATTCGTACTTATTGGAATAACAATCGTTTATGCTTACAAAATTTTAGCACTTGTACTTATAAAGAATACTTTTATTGTGTACCTATCTATAAGTGGAATAGTTGTTTTGCACGAAAATTGAATATAGTTTTTAGCACGTAAATTGAATGCTTATTTCTCACCAAACGTCATACAACGATCCACAAAACACTACACAGAAAACCAAAGATCGAGCAACACGGACACTGCTAAATATCGGAGATGAAGTCAGGTGCTCCGGAAGGGTAACAGTTCCTTCTTCACTAGTGGCACCCGCCATATTGCTCTAGTTAAAACCCCGTTTTACCAAAACAATTATTGATATTTTGATTAAAAAACAGTGTTAGATCCATCACATTGCAAGTACAATATACACATTTAAATATGTCTTTAATATTTCATGGGAATTCGAATTTATATCAAGGCATCGTATTTGGGTGGGGGGGTGGAGGGGTCCATAGATATAATCCATATGCCAGTGTTGCTAGAATGTTACATATAAATGTAATGTTCACAATGGGAAAATTGAAATTATATATTTTTGTCATGAAAATTCGTTCTTAACTGTTCCAACTGTGCATTTCTATGTGTATGTCAAGATATGAAGCAGACCAGGTTGTATCTGTCGTATCCCTCACTTCAAGCTCAATGCTGTCAACGTATTCACCAAAAACTTAGTGTGTGAAGAACATCATCTATATTTTTTGTTGGAATCAGTGTTTGTATACACAAAAATAGTTGTCCATTGATAAAACTAAGATATTTGTATATGTGGTATTAAAAAAAAACAAAGTTGAACTAATTCATTTTGGCATTTTAGCTTTTAGTCGAAAATAGTTGTGTAGGGGATAGGGAATCCTATTTGTTTAATGTTATTGCATAAAGATATGGACCTTGATAGCCGATAGTTGTATATTATTTGGAAAGATGTATAATATAGCATGTGGCAGAAACAGAAATATAGAGCTGTTTGTAAGAACAATTATGCAACTTAGGTATCCAGTAGTGACGGAAGATTCAGTTCTTCCAAAGGAACACAAAATAGACCCATGATTTTCTCTTTCGTATGCGCCGTCAGGATATATATATATAGTAATACCAAGTGAATTGTCAGTATCTAATTACGTTATCAAGCAGCCTGTGTAATGTGATGTACACACAAAAACGATATTGTTATGGGCCTTGTCTCCTGGGACAACAACATACTTGTTATGGAGGTAAGACATCCGCTTAGCAACATTTGAGTGTTTTAAGATCAATGTTGCGCGAGTTCTAATTTAGTTGTTTTTATATAATTTTTAATCCGATATAAACAGGACGAGATCTTTCAAATGTTAATTGTTTGATGGACAACGTATTTGTCCAGTTTGATGACTAGTGTTTCAACAACAATCAGGTACCAATGTGTACTAATTGTGCTCCGCTACTCGAGGATTTGTTTCTACACGCTTCTGTAGTACTCTTCCTTTAACGGCTTCTCGTGAATAAAGATGGAAAATGCCAAGGCATTCAATTCAAGCTTTCGCTTTTTAAATGACATTCTGTCACTGAACAATTCTCGATTCGGTGTTTATTTGTATCTCATCTATCCAAACCGCGCTTGATGTAAAGGATACTACTGACTTTGAACAGTTTGTTTCTTTCTTTGACTTTCTCCTTAAAATCGACACCGGAAGAAGATTGAAAACAAAATATACGACAAACGTGGTTACTTAACTTTTACTTTTTGCAAGTGCTAAAGTTACGTTGCTCATAAGTTGAGGTCATCGCTACGGTAGTAATCACGAACTGGTTGACAGTTACAAAATATCAATATCTTAATGGATCTTTTTGCCCATAATGCTAGTTTAATCTCAGCACTTTTTTAAATGCCAGGATATTGATCGGTCATGTATGTGCGTGTTAGTCGTTTCTATTTTGCCTATTTCTACGATTTTTCTATTAAGTTTTGGAAATGTTCCGATAGTGTGGTTTTTTGTTTGTTTCTTATTTTATTCCCTTTTACGGAAATTGTTTCTTTCTTTTAACATCGACAACGGAGTTGACTTTGAGTAAAACGGTGGGTGTCTTACAAGAAAGGAGAACTGCTTACCCTTCGCGAGCTCCTGGTTTTTGTGATGGGGTACGTGTTGCTAGTATTTTCAGTTTTCTATGTTGTGTTCTCTGTTTTGTTTGTCTTTATTCCCAGTATCGTATCCAATGTTGTGTCTTTATTCCCAGTATCGTATCCAATGTTGTGTATTTATTCCCAGTATCGTATCCAATGTTGTGTCTTTATTCCCAGTATCGTATCCAATGTTGTGTCTTTATTCCCAGTATCGTATCCAATGTTGTGTCTTTATTGCCAGTATCGTATCCAATGTTGTGTGTCTCTGGATTGACCCTTCCGTTTTCTTTATCGTATCAACAACATTGAACCTAAATCATTCATAAAGAGTGTGTATGTCTCCTCTTTCACTTTTTCTATACAATATGCTAAAAAAAATAAGGCTTTGATAATGATAGTGTATACCCCACTTCAACATTTGTATCATCGGGACTATAATTCTTGTTTTATTAAAACTAACAATAACTTCACAAAACAGAGAGAAATTGTCAATATTACATTCAGCAAAAAAATCTGTTTATTTTGAAAATCCTTCTACAAAAATATCTTCTAATATTTTACAAGATTTCTTGATATCTAGCTAGCTTCGGATGATTTAAAAAAAAAATCCAAAAGATGAAATAGTTTTCCTTCAGTGAACGGATAAAAAAGATTGTTTTAAAGTCCATGTTAGTATCTGCTTCTTCGTCCCATTCTACTCCTTAATGCCTGTAAAAATGAAATACGCTTAAATATTAATATACAATCAAAATGTACAGTTCCTAAATAATGTAATTAGTAACAAAAAACCGAATATTCTCCTTCCTGGTGTATAGCTATATATAGGTGACCTTATCTTATTAGGTGACCTTAGCTAACTTTGGTTATCATGTAGCATTTTGGGTTTATTCCTCTCAAAGATTTTTCAATTATTTTGCTTTCTAATCCTTCGACTTTGAGTGTGGTACCTGATGAAGGTTATTCCAGAAACACGTCGTGTACACTAAATTAGATATCTACGTCTTTATTACAGGAACAAAATAGAATTAATAATAAAACAATAAGAATTTCTGTAAAATACATGCACATTTTTATTGATATTTTTATTTTATTTTATTTTTTTATTTTTTTATTTATTTTTTTTTTTTTTGGTGCAAGAATTAAGCAAATTAATTTCTGTAGTATCTACTTCAGTTACTTGTCATTCTGGTATTGTCCAAAACTCGGTAATAACATGAATAACTAGTTAATTTCCCCTGTATGGCTATAGCTAACGCTTCATTGGCTGTTTACACACCTGATTCAATAAATACGTCACTAATTAATCAATTTACCTGTAATTTTATTTTGACAACATTTAATCAATTCTTAGTTGCTATATATCTACATGATGTCTAATTCTGCGTTCCGTTGATAAATATGACACGCGAGGTTAAAATGTATTTTTCAAGGGAATCGTTCATATACTCGAACTAGAATACAGTCATTTCTATAGAGAGAAGCAAATAAATATGCATCATGCGATAAATAATTATTTTCTCATCTTCAACGCTTTATATTCCCGGACATGTGTATCCTGCCAGAAACGTGAGTTAGGAGAACCAAATATAATACGGGTGCATACAGAATTATACACGGAGCAAGAAGTTTATCATTCTGTATCCGGAGGAATACGGCAGAGAAATAAATAGGATTGTCCTTGTATTCAATCATTTTCAGATTATTTCAGATGATACTATGCGAAATGACAAATGCAAATACACGAGAAAATAATTTCCTCCTTCAAATAGTAAATCTTTTGAACAATTATTAAATTAAATTGGTATAAACTCACAGCTAATGTGGGTAAACATGTTCTAAGGCTTGGATTCCAAGTGAATGCTCTTGGACAAAAACTACGCTTCGTCATTGCGTTCAACAAATTGACGTTTCCTTCCATGTCACTTCCCTCATTGCTGGGCCAATCTTTCTCTGGATAGATAGCTGCACATTGCACCATCTGCAAAACTGCAATTACAATATCATTTTTTTTTAATAAACTGGAAAATGTAAAGATCGAGAGAATACTACAGTGAAATCTACCATGCACTATGCTTATCAAACTTTTATCATTCATTCGTGCTATATGGGCAGTCGAGTTGCATTAACTGTATAAAGTGATTTGTTATATAATCACTGAGTGTATATAGTGTGGTGTAAGTAGCCACTGACTGTATGAAGTCTACTGGTCACCATTCTCTATGTAGAGCGGAAGATGCTAGATTAGTACTTGTTTAACGAAGAGGACACTCGTAAACAAATCTGAAATGGCTTGAATGTCATGTGTTAAGTTTTTTTTCTCGTATTTATCGTCGATCATTTTACAGGTTAAAAGTAATTAGAGTGGGTGAATGATAAAATGTGCTGAACTCTATAAATACTGATAAACCATGAGGAATTACACAGCTACATCATGGCGAGAATAACAAGTAGGCAATGATAAAACGATTTATTCTAGACCTGTTTCAACATTTATGAAAAACAATCATTTTTGAAAATACAACGTGTAAATAAATGCTCAGAGTGGTATGTTTTATTAAAGAGTTTTGATAACTCATTATTTACTTAATATGTGATATACAACATTATAGACTAATATATCACTATGTTGTTTAAATAACATAAAATAATTACATCCCGTATTGTCACTTTTCTAATGAATAACATTATTAAATGATAGTGTCGTATAAGGCTTAATAAATATTTCACTTCTTATAGATTGCTGATGGCGATTCACACGTCGCATGAGAAATAACTATTGCATACTAAAATGGAAGTCCACTTTGAAAATCTGAAAGTTAAATTGCTCCTGAAATTAATGATTGAAATATATAGATTGACCTGAATGCTGTACAAGAAAATAGTTTTACATTAATATACATATCAACCCCGGTTTTTAGTCGGGTTCGCCGTTGCTCGATCTTCAGTTTTTGTGTGTAATGCTGTGTAGATCGTTGTTTATCATTTTGTTCTTTTTCTTTAGGTCTTTGTATTGTCTGTTGTCTTTGTATTGTCTGTTGTCTTTGTATTGTCTGTTGTATTTGTATTGTCTGTTGTCTTTGTATTGTCTGTTGTCTTTGTATTGTCTGTTGTCTTTGTATTGTCTGTTGTCTTTGTATTGTCTGTTGTCATTGTATTGTCTGTTGTCTTTGTATTGTCTGTTGTATTTGTATTGTCTGTTGTCATTGTATTGTCTGTTGTCTTTGTATTGTCTGTTGTCTTTGTATTGTCTG
>MJUT01058264.1:88220-100308 GCA_002080005.1 Gigantidas platifrons
TTGTATTGTCTGTTGTCTTTGAATTGTCTGTTGTCTTTGTATTGTCTGTTGTCTTTGTATTGTCTGTTGTCTTTGTATTGTCTGTTGTCTTTGTATTGTCTGTTGTCTTTGAATTGTCTGTTGTCTTTGTTTTGTCTGTTCTTGATTTACCTCTTCTGATTTCCCTTTGGTATCTTCAGTTTTATATTAAAAAAAAAAATAATTTAAAACAAGCTGTGCCTATGTATATGTGTGACCATATGCCATGAATATTCAATGAGATGATGAATACGGATTATATTCTTTTTTTTAGCATATCGGATTGCTCGGAGGAAACAAAGCAGATTAGTGTTAAAGTAATACAATCTATCAATTCTATGTATCCTTTAATCAAATTGTTACTGTTGTTTCATATTCAAGTCAATATAAATCAGGGGCGGATTCAGGGATGGGCGCACCCGGCGCGCACCACCCCCCTAAAATTGAAAAAAATTTGATTTTTTTTTTGCGTAAAATCGTGATTTTTCACACGAAATACCCCAAAATTTGTCGCGCCTCCCTCCGCTCGGCGCGATTTTTTTAAGTGCGCCCCCTAACTTGAAATCCTGGATCCGCCCCTGTAAATTGATGATTTTTGCCGGATTCAATTACAGTCTTAATCATCATTATTAACAAAATATATATATATCATAGAATGGTGTCGTTGTCAGAGTCATAGTCTTCTTTCCTGACAGTAATGAACAAGTAGATCATCGTATGTACATTACCTCTGATTTGAACCCATTTTGAGATGTAACTGTGTATGCACAATTCTGGGCGATGTAAAGTACATTGATTTATTATTGAATTAATGAAAAATAATATATATTCAAACATTGAATATATAAACTAACATCATCAGAAAATTTAAATTAACTAAAATAAACAAGCATGTTCTCATATCTTCATCCATGTCCGATTATTGGGTCAATTCGTACACGTGTTTCATGTGTTCGACAACCTTCGAATGTGTTGACAAGATTTAATTATCAGTGATATTAAGAAATAAAGGTTGCAATCTTTATTTTACAACTAATTAGCTGTACACCTATCTCTGTCCAAAAAAGATGTTTCTATGAGTTATATTAAACATAAGGTTTTATTATCTACAACATTTATAAGTAACGAGGGGCCCGGGTGGCTCAATGAGTTAGGTCGTTGAATCTAACAACTCATACAAGCCCATCACCAATATGGCGTGGGTTCGCGCCCAGCTTTGTAAATTACAAAAAGGGTGCACTCGACTCGTAGCCGCATGTGATAAAGTTTACCAGTTGCTTGCCCATGGTCGGTGGTTTTCTCCGGGTACTCCGGCTTCCTCCACCACTAAAATTGGTCGTCATGATTTAGCTGAAATATTGTTGAAAGTGGTGTTAAAACACCAAAAATCAAAAAATCTGTTATAAGTAACGAAAATTATGGTTTTTGCAGTCTACACCACTTTAAATTTTAGTCTCGAAAGCATAGGCTCACTCGCATGCATGGTAACCTGTAATGGGTATTACTTCAGATCTCCCACTCCGCCACATGTTACTCAATGGAAGCAAGTGAGCGATCTAATTTTAATCTTATATAACAAGCACAAAAACCTTAGCAAATGTATGGAAACATTTCACCATATAAATATCACTTTATATCTGAAGTTAACATTACGATAAAGAGGTAATTGAGATATTATTGATAAATACACCAGTGTTAATTTCTAAATTGACAGCTTGAAATTAAAGGGAAAATCTTGTTGCATTTCATGCTGTTGTGTGCCATGAAAAAAACTTGATAATTTGCTATTAATAATGTCAAATGCAACTCTTGCAAATTGAAAATCGTAGTAATAACGAATAAGTTAATTGAATCTGCCATTTTTGTAAATACATACGACTGTTACCAGAATAATGTATTTACACAGTGTCCCTAAGTGATATCTGTAGTGGTATGATTTTACTAGAAGTAATATGGAGGTACAATAACACACAAGAGAGAAAATCTGATTTTACACTTAAAGATAAGCACACTTCTACATCTACATCTACATCTACGGGATACGAAACAATGTCTTGATAGACCATTACATTTCGGAAATACTAGTGCTCAGCGGCGTGAGCGGTTAGAAATAAAGTTATGAACTGATAAGAATAAATTATGTAGCATAACTGTAAGATAAAGGAAAGAAACAAAAGCAAAATTATGAATTGCGTTTTCGGTTCTTCTGATTAGACCACTCTGGTTACCGTAGCGGCCCATGGGTATACACCCAACCGGCACAGCTCTAATCTTCATTAGAACTTACTTACAATTCGGACCCTAGCAAACTAGTAGTTACAGTCCAGCATTGTGTTATATAATCAACATGACTAATACACTGAAGTGGGTGTGTAATACTCTCTAACATGTACTCTTTACTTATATCTATACATGCTACACATCCAGGCGTCTGTTCATGGCCGTTTTATTTCCACAAAGAGTGGATTTGGTCCCATAAATCTAGTCTAACCCCGCCACTTTTTATTGCAGTGTCTGCATCAAACCATATAGCATGTACTCTTTACTTGTAGATAAATGCTACGTCCAGGTATATGTTTCATGGCCCCGTCATTTTAATAAGATGGAGATTTGGTCTCATAAAACTAGTTTAACCCCGTCACGTTTCATTGAACTGAGTGTTTGTACCAAGTCTGGTAAGCGAGTATTCATGTATTTGGAGTTAGTTGTATCAATTTGTCTTTTTGTACCATTGTTCTATTGGATTTTGGAACTGTTCCTCCAGTGTCGCAGTTGTGTGCTATTCATTTAATCAGATTCTCAGTTCCGGAGATGTATTTCATTTTTATTTGATGTTAATTGCTGTATAAAATTATTTTGATCCCACATGTAGATTTTTCCTACGAGTGAATTAATCTTCCTAATACCGTTTTCCCAATCATTTCATGGCAAGTTGCCGCTGATGTCCGATTTTAATGAAATTACGTAAAATTATTCATTAATTACATTTCCTTCCATTATGTTTAGTATAAATCAGTCATTAGTTTCGGTTATTCTGATTAAGAAACCTGTAACTTGGGTATCCTTATTAATTTGCTATGTTACTGCTTTTTACACACATTGGCCGTTGTTATTAAATGAAACAGCGTTGAACTAATTCTTTTAATTTGTTTTTTAAGTTTTGAGTGGGGAATAGTTTGTGTTGATTTGATTGTTCTGAAATACATTGACTTACGAATTAAATTGCTTATTGAATTTTTATTATTATTTTATTGTTTTTAATTTGATTAGTAATAATGATCTGAATATGTGACTTCTAATACAAAAATACAATACAATTACTTGTATACGTTGGTCAATAGAACGGACACACTATTTGCATTCGCGTCATTACACAGTAACACGACTGGCGCCATTTGTGTGTCAGTAACTGCTATTCCTTCCGGTGTACCTGAGGTCACTTCCGGTTTTATTCCAGAAACGCATCGTGCGCACTAAATTTGATATCTACGTTTTTTTTTATTTTAGTTGGGTTCGTATTGATCAACAAAACACTACACAGACAAATAAAGATTGAGCAACATGAACCACACTAAAAACCGAGACTGAAGTCAGGTACTCATAACTTACACATGCCATTACGAGAATAGGCTTACAAATAAAACTGGAGTGGACTCGTGGATGGAAGTGTTGATGTTCCCGGGAAATAGATGATAAAGTCGATATTGTAGTAACATACAACCCTGTACCAATGTAATGAATAGCTGATACTTTTGATAATCAAGGGTTACGGCAAGACATGATTACAAGAATTCCAAGAAAAATCGAGAATAATGTCAATTTTTATAGCTTCCATCGTGTAATCGTCTTTACACCACTCACCCCCTGTGAACTCCGGGTATGTAAACATGACCTTGCCACTTGGACAGGATGTGTCTTTTGATCACGCGCGACGAATCTAATATACAACCATCCAATAAACAGGACGTACATGAGTTTCTCGTGTTTGGAAAATGTCTCGCTCTTTGCACATAATAGACAAATTGCTTGCTTGCTATGGTAATTGGTTGCATATTGTCAATATGTTCTGGTTCACTTTCATTATATTCTCTTTCTCCTGTTGGAATTTAAATTTCCACTCATAGACCCATAGATTCATACTAGTACCAATTTGCATTATTGATTGTCCGTAATAAAGAGACGAAAATATCTAGTTTAATGCGCATTCATTAGGTACGCTCTTAGTCAAACTACTGGAAAATTGAAAAAAAAGTATTTTGAGCAAGTAAACAAAATGGTCTATGCATGATAATAATCAGCTCAGGTAACTTTTGTCCGAAGGAGGAGAAACTAAGTTTTAAGAATTATTTGTGAACTTGTTCTTGTCAAGGATAGAGCTGAACTACGTGAAACAAACAACTGATTGACAGTTTACATGGGAATCGTAGTGATCTGTTACTAACCACAAATTAAAGCATCATAGGGAACATTTAAAATAAATTTCATTCAAGTCACTTTCACTATGATTGAAATGATCTATTTTTAGATGTACTTAATTCAATTTTCTCTTACTTTGTTGTGCTTCCACTTTAGTTACGTAACATTCATTACCCAACGGATTGTCCTTAATTGATATTCTAAGTCATTAATAGCGAGCATCGCAAGATGCGAGCTAAACAGCAACATGTGTGTAAGGAGATGAATAAATATACTAACAATACCAACCGGAAGTGGTTTTTAAGTGTCAGCATAGAATGGACAATCGGAGCGAATGACCGGAAATAGCCTATTAATTAGAATAAAAAATAACTATCCAGTTTAAAAAAAAAAAAAAAATAGGAATCCGTACAGCTTCTTTACATGAAACGATTAATTTATTTAAAAAAATGACAATCGCTATAGTTTACGTCACACAAGTATTGTTACGTCCCGTCATTCATTTCACGATCGCTGTCACTGACACTGTTTAGAGTAAACAATCTTTGCCCTGCGTTTCTCAAGTTGGTGGCGATTTATAGTTGCCGAATAATTGTTTATGTATTGAACGGTGCAGTTCCCAGCAATGTGAAAAGAATGTCTTTATATTTAAAATTAGTAAGATAAATCTCGAGTACGTTGAGATTTTCCTGACGGAGATTCCGCAATGTTTACAAAGAGGTCACTGGGGTTTTCTCGCATTCCTAACCTATGACGTCACGAAAGTTAGTTCCTACTAAAGTACATCTTGTATCACATACAACATTTTGTATCACATACAACATTTTGTATCACATAGGTTGTATCTATTAGCAAAATAGATGTATTTCTATCTTAAGGTTAGATAAATGATCATTACAGAGTGAAGTACAGGAAACATCCTTTTAATTTGAATAAAAAATAACTATCCAGTTTAAAAATACATTTTTGTAACCCCAAAAATTAGAAAGGAAACCGTACAGCTTCTTTACATGAAACAATTAATTTATTTAAAAAATGGACAATCGTTAGACCTTCTTGTTTCGCCCCTAAAGCTGTCGTCACACGATATCGTTGATCAAAAGGAGTATAAAGATGATTTTTTAAAAACAATATTGATTCAGTTGCCAACCCGTTTTAAAAATACAGTTTGTATTTGTTTGTTTGTACACATGATGAGACAAAAAAAACATTCAAAGTCTTGTCGTTTGTGTGATGCAAAAATATCGTCTGCTATGATCTAGCTTTACAAGACACAATGACGAAAGGAGCGAAAAAAAAATATAAAAGAAAACTGCTTTAAATCAGTGAAAGTGTTAAAACGTAATTGCTATCTTAACAGCATATCTATGATTTTCTCTTTAATTGTAAATCTACCTATCAAGTACCCTTCCGTTCAAAAAACGTTGCATTTTTCTGCGATACGCCTAGTTTGCAGCTATAAGCCTACAAATCGACAATATGTGGCCATTTATGGAGTACTACAAACGGTTTAAGTTAACTTATATTTTATAGGCAGTAAACGAGTAAAACATAAACAAAAATTATAAGAGCGATTACCAGCCTTTTCATTTTGTTTTACCAAAAAAAGAACATATTTCGGACAAAACATGACTTCAAAGTTTGAAATATATTAGCAAGGGCTCCCAAATGCCCCTGAAATCTGGTATGTGCCACCATAATTACTGATATTCCTAATAATACTGAAGTTAATAAAATTTTGAGTGTGGGCTACCAGTTTAAAAATACATTTTTTGTAACCCAAAAACGTAACGTTAAATCTAGCTGCAGAACCGTAGCTCTTTATCATGGTCCTTTGTTTTGTCCACAAAAATAAAGAAAATATCCAAAGACTTATAGGAGCTACGGACCCTCAGCTACGTTAAATCTAGCTGCAGAACTGTAGCTCTTTAGGTCCTTTTTGTTTTTTCCGGGGTCCGCCCTATCAGAAAATTTCAAGTCACAAGGACCTAAGAGCTATGGTTCCGCAGCTACATTAAATCCTGATCTTAAATATATGTAGGATGGACAGGTTGAGGTTCGGACATGAAAGACCCAATGACTCAGACTGTTGTCTAATATGTTTAATGAATAATGCAAATAGCTCAATACTTAATACATTGGGCAAATTTATCAAAGATAATTTGTATTAATGACAGCAATCTAGCATCAAATACAACATGGTTACTGTTTATTACTTGTTTATTACTTTTAATGTGTTGTGATAAATATGTTCATTGTGTAGCTGTACTCTATATAATTATGATTCTTTCTTTGTATGCTTATACTTTTAATGCCATTATGGGGCCCATGATTTGGAAATAAAACATCTTGTATCATACGAGCAACACGACCCCCGGATGAAAATGATACTTTTTTAAATGATAGACGTTTGACTCAGTCACCTGAAGTTTCAAAAATAAAAAGAAAAATAAGAAAAAAATGTTTTTCTTATTTTTTTTTATATTCGGAACTTCAAGTGAATGTGGACTCATAATCATAGACTAGTAAAATACATGTACATTTCTATGCGTAGATGCGATGCTCGCCTGTAGGCTGTGCCTAATTCATATTACAATTAGTTTGAGGAGAATATATTAAAACATGTAGGAGGTATTTAAATATTTTGACTTTTTAGCACTAATAAACTTCTGTACTTCAGTAATAGAAAAAACCTACAAATTTTGGCAAATACGAAACTACAGCGATCACCTACAAATTTTGGCAAATACGAAACTACAGCGTTCACATATGGTGGTCAAATGTATGTTTTAATTACAAAATAGTTTGATTCAGGTACATTGAGAGGTGTTGTTTATCATAACTGGGCAGTATTTCAGTTAGATTCCTTCAAAAACTAGAAAGACGATGGCATTACAAAGGGTCTCACAGCGGTAGTTTGTGGGCCTTATCAATGGTAGGTCAGATAATTGACCTTTCAATAAAACACAAAAGAGTACTAGTAACAAGCTGTATACGTTATAAAATACAAAACTGCCATTTTACGGGTAAATAGCATCACATTCCCCTAACAATATATACCTCGACCAACAAACAATAATTTAACAACGTAAACATCTATCCTTTCTTAGTCTGTTGTAAGATATGATATACATGTACAGCATTGGTATGCTATTCCAATAGCTAATGCGATAGGGAATAATGTGTATGGTTATTAAACATATCCACACGGACTGCATATTGCTGATAAACATTTAGTTCACCATGCCAATTTACAATTCGTAATAAAAAAAAATAACATCAACCATATTCATTACACAGCACAGTTGTTCTTTTGCTGATAAACTCTCTTTGTATCAGAACTAATTTGCAATATATTTCAGAATAGTTCTTTTCCGTTACTATAAAAACTTAATTTCCATAACCCAAGGGAATCCCCGGTGTACCGAAACATACTATACTGCCAGTTGCAACACCCCTCGAAAAACATATCTTTTAACTGCATGATTCAGTATTTGTTAAAAATGAGCTGTATTTCATCTGTATTATCTATTATCTGGCACTGTGATGGGGCTATGGATTGTTGTTTTACTTGTTAAAAGAAAGGGGGAAATAACTAAGGTCGGACATATTTGCCTTGCATCGGACTGCAATGGTCACTATTAACAAGCAGTTGCTCAATATAGGCTGTTGTATGTACCAAGAGGGTGATATTCTCCAGGCATGAGACACTCACTTTTATCCGTAATAGTTGAGTACTTGTCTCAATCGTCAGATTTTTTGGGCGGGATGTACCCAGCAGCGTACATGCACACACTAGGTATGTTTCTTAACACGGCGGTCCTATGTAAAGGGAGACATTATTAAGAGCTTGATTGCAAACCATCTTGGTAACCTGTAAATAACATGTCATTAATTATCCTTGCTTCATCTTAACATCAGCTGTTTGTTTAGATAATTAGAAAGTTGCTTCTATGATCTTTGACACTTGTTTCATCGTAAAACCATTAATTAATCCGCATTACTATGGTAACATTGCTAAATTACCCAATATTGTCATTTTTAGGTGTCTGGTAGATTAATATCAGTACTAAGCGATGACTTCTCTTATTTTTTACGTCGTCTCTTTAAATAATTTATCATGTGGGACATATATATCAACAGTACAAACATAATTAGACGAGCATAATTAGTCGAGCTACGAACTATGACCTTCTCCAAACTTGTTAGTTCTATTATCATAACACGGTTATCAATGATAAACAAAAACAAAAAACACACCGTCAGATCAGATCTAAAATCTACTCGAAAAATCGCCAAAGCAGAAGCGAATTTGACACCCCTAATACATTTCACCTTCTTGGCATGGTGCAAGCACTTCAATAAAAGAAAGTGGCGGGTAAATGACCACAACGAAAGCAGTATAAATATTACATTTTTACATCGTGTTAGGGTTTGTTTTTGTATTTGTTTTCTATGATTCAGCAATTTTATATAATTATGAAGTCCCTTTCTGTTTACCACTGAATATCAACATATTACTTATTTACGTTTACTTAATTTAGCAAAACTTACTCAAAATCTATGTTTAAAAGTTTAGTTTTAATTACCGAATCTGAAGTGTTCTAATGTTTGATTTTATCATTGCAGATGAATGCTAAATTACTACATGATGGTGTATTTGTCGGTTTGTTCTCGGCTTTGTAAATTACAAAAAAGGGTGCACTCGACTCGCAGCCGCAAGTGATAAAGTTTACCAGTTGTTTGCCTATGGTCGGTGGTTCTCTCCGGGTACTCCGGCTTCCTCCACCACTAAAACTGGTCGCCATGATATAGCTAAAGTATTGTTGAAAGTGGCGTTAAACACCTAAAATCAAAATCATCAAATCGATCTGTTCTCTTGCGGCAGGTGACATAAGTTCAATCCTTGGGCACTTCAAATCAAAGACTGTAAATAAACGTTACATAAAAACGAAGGGTTCATCAAGAGGGGGCACTTAAGGGGCACTGGCAAAAATTGGTAAAGATCACGATAATGCTTTCGAGAAGATCGACATATATACCATATGAACTCTTCGTTTCAATGTCAACGTATCTCAATATGGTCACACACCACTCATTGCACTTAGAATACAATTTGCAGCAGCTCATGCTACAAATCAGCTGGTTAGAAGTGGTCGTTGGTGACAAGGTTCAAGGCATAGTTTTACGGATCTATCAAGTATATCATCTGTTTTTACTGTATTAGAAATGTTTGAAGACACCAAAGGTGCAACAAGAAACCATATATCGAAGAATGACAGATAATACAATGGCCGAATGAAAAAGAACAAAAGTACAAACAACCATCTACAAAACATTACACAGAAAACTAAAGATCGAGTAACACGAACCCCACTAAAAATCGGGGATGAACTCATGTGCTCCTGGTGGGTAAGCCGTTTCTTCTCCACATGTGGTACCCGTCGTGTTTCCTCTCATATGTCTGTTCTAATGACATCGTTCTACTTTTACATTGTTTATTGTTTGCAAACCTGTTCTCGTCATGAATATCGATGAAATACAGTTAATTTGTCCTATAATATCCTTCAATCGCCCGTCCTCAAGTTTCCCAGCTATAATCAACACGTTTTTATTGTCCTTTTGACTATTTAAAGTGTAATAACATTGAGGAAAAATTAAAGACTAGTTGCAATATAATTTCATTACTTTCCAAAACCACTTTGCTATCAATATGATGATGAACTTCGTTCATGCGCGTGAGAATTAAGTTTATTGAATATTAATACGCATTAAGTTTTGCCAGCGTAGTGGAATTGTACACTCATAGAAGAATGCAGTTTACTCTGCACAAAGTAATTCTACATGAATGTAAAAATATAATTATTAATTTTATCTGATAAAATAAAATTTACAGCTCTTAACAATTAACAGTAATGAATCGAATTTAAAAGTGATTTTCCATCGGCATAAATTGCTAAATTGCTAGATTGACAATTCATTTTTTTTCCTTTCTACTGGACGATTATATAAAATGTATCATCCTAATGGACATGTTATAAAAAAATATACAAACAATATGGCCGGATTGCACTACGCATTTTAGGTCCATTGGCATCTGTACTTTCCGTGGAATCGGTATTCCTTCCATGGGTATCTATAAGCTGTTTAATGGTGGCGCTTTATGTTGTTGTCTACATAGCTTTCATAGATATCTGTACTATGTTGTCGGCATGGTTACGATTGGTATATATACATAGCGGTAATAACAAAATTACCGAACACAGAGCAATCTTCCAAAGGGAAATTCAAAACTCATAAATCAATAAACAGACAAAATCAGTCAACAAGCGGGAAACTGGGAAACCGCAATGGCCCTGACTTGGTACAGGCATTTCTAAAGAAATGGTGGATTGAATCAGATTTTACGGCGCCAACCTCTCGCTTCCATTACGATTCAAAGGTTCCATTGTACATTGTTGTCTACACAGCTTTCATAGATATCTGTACTATGTTGTCGGCATGGTTACGATTGGTATATATACATGTACATTATACATTGTTGTCTACATAGCTTTCATAGATATCTGTACTATGTTGTCGACATGGTTACGATTGGTATATATACATGTACATTATACATTGTTGTCTACATAGCTTTCATAGATATCTGTACTATGTTGTCGGCATTGTTACGATTGGTATATATACATGTACATTGTACATTATTGTTGTCTACAGAGCTTACATTGTTGTCGCAGTTGTATCCATAGATATATGTAAGTTACATTTTCTTGTCGGTTTTATTACTTTACAATGTAACAATGAAGATATACTCTTAATCTCACTGTCCATGGCATTGCCTTTATGAACGATGATGTGTATGAAATTTCTCAAGACGAACATACTAACTTTAAACCCACGCAGATAGTTCTGATTTTGCTTAAACATACTTTAATATGACTATTATTTGTAATGGTGATCAACATACAAGAAGAAGACAAATACAAAGGTACAAAATATAAAAGAACAATACAAAGGTAAAAAAATATAAATGAACAATACAAAGGTAAAAAATATAAAAGAACAATACAAAGGTAAAAAATATAAATGAACAATACAAAGGTAAAAAATATAAAAGAACAATACAAATAAAAGATATCTGATTTAATACGCACGAGACCTTTCTTGAATTACCTTCATCAGGTCAAAAGATTGGAAAGCCAAATAATTTAAAGATCTTTAAGAGTTAAAAAACCAAAGCTAGGGAGGTTGTCGACAAAGGATAGGAAACCAAAGCCAGGGAGGTTGTCGACAAAGGATAGGAAACCAAAGCCAGGGAGGCTGTCGACAAAAAATAGGAAACCAAAGCCAGGGAGGCTGTCGACAAAAAATAGGAAACCAAAGCTAGGGAGGCTGTCGACAAAAAATTGGAAACCAAAGCCAGGGAGGCTGTCGACAAAAAATAGGAAACCAAAGCCAGGGAGGCTGTCGACAAAAAATAGGAAACCAAAGCCAGGGAGGCTGTCGACAAAAAATAGGAAACCAAAGCTAGGGAGGCTGTCGACAAAAAATAGGAAACCAAAGCCAGGGAGGCTGTCGAATGTTAGGAAACCAAAGCCAGGGAGGCTGTTGACTGTTAGGAAACCAAAGCCAGGGAGACTGTTGACTGTTA
>MJUT01058264.1:111276-123133 GCA_002080005.1 Gigantidas platifrons
TTTACCTTGTTGGAATGTTATAATCACCTGGTGTGACAAAAGAATATTTCGTTTTCAAAGCTTATTTTAAGGGTGAAAGAAACATATAAAATGTGTCATATATTGTAATAAAACAATTAATGAATTTCAATTCGGTGGATGGGCCGAGGTAAATATATTATTCTTGGGTTAATAAATCCTGGTATCCACCTCATTAAAAGTCATTAATTGTATATTATTATTATTATTATTATTATTATTATTATTAATAATACAATAGAGCAGCAAGACCAATTAATACGATTATGATGTATATTTGTACATCTTAATTGTCCATTCTTCATTGTTCCTTTGGTTTTCTCGAACATTTACTTAAATCTACATGATACTAATCTTAATAGAAGAAATCAATAAAAAGTACAAAGTACGCCATCAACACGTGGAAAGCATAGATCCACATGATGTTCAGTTTAATATACGCAATCAAATAAAGTAAAAACGTAGAAAGTACACCACAAACGATTGAATGGAATGAGTCTACATGGTGCTCAATTTGATATAGGAAGCAAGCATAAAGCAAGAAGTACAAAGTACTCCAACAATACGTGCACAGCATAGATCAACAGGATGTTAAATTTCATGTAACACAATCAAACCAAGTAAAACGTACAAAGTGCAGTACAAACCTTTGGATGGAATGAATCTACATGGTGCTCAGTTTGATATAGGAAACCAAAATAAACTAAGAAGCACAATGTACTCCAACAACACGTGGGCAGCATATATCCACATTATGTTTAGTTTTACATACGAAATCAAATCAGGTAAAACGCACAAACGATTGGATGGAATGAATCTACATGGTATTCAGTTTGATATTGGACACCAAAAAAACAAGTACAAGATACACCACAACACGAGGGTGTCAAACATTCAGGTGCTTATATAGACAAGACCGGGTTACGATTTTGTAGGGACATGGGCTACAAATACTGTGAGTTCCCAGTGATAATTAACAAAAGCACATATTTTAGATTTTTGTAATCAAGTTTATTCAACTTCTACAACATAATGTCAACACTGGGGCTTAAGCCTAGCACTTTATAGGAAGAAACGTTTAGAGATACCAAAGGGGTAATTAGCAGCCGTAGATCGAAGGACCAATAATGCAATGACCAACAGAGAAAGGAAACACAAGTTTTACTGTCGCCACCATGAACTGGTTAACCGTTACGGAACAAGAGTAACACGACGGGTGCCACGTGTGAAGCAGAAACTGTTTATCCTTCATCCCCGTCTAAGTGGGTTCGTGTTGCTCGATCTGCTTAGTGTTTTGTAATTATTGTTGGTCCTTTTGTCTTCTTTCTTTTTGGCCATTGCATTGTCTATCCTACTTCGATTTACGGATTCTGATTACCCCTTTTTTCTTCCTTTTTATATATATACTTATTTAATGATGTTTTAGAAAGTGGGTATGTATAGGGTGAGTGAGTGATTGTTGTTTAACGTCAATTCAGCAATTTTGCAGCTATATCATGGCGAGAACAAATTAATTTTCACAGAGATGATGATGAGGTCCGCTTTGACGCTGAGTTGGATTTTTATAGTGCTAGCTCAATGAAACAACAGTCCGTGGATAGACATGCCGCTCCACTCGGACATATTATCCTGATTCCGAGCCAAGCAATCTTTGCTCTTTCCCCTTAATGTTGCATGCTTTGCGGAGAAGCAACAAATACCAATTTCATAGTCTTTGGTTTCAACCGATCGGGGCTCGAACCCACGATCTACCACACTCGGGGCTAGTATGTTAACCACAACTCCACAGATGCGGTGGTATTCAGAGAATAATCCAATATTACTCCAAAGTATCTTCTAAGCGTTGGTACGAATGTACTTCCTTTTTTGATAAAATGGTAATCTTATTTTATATCCTTATTTTTTATATTTTTTTTTTTTTATATTTTCATTTTTTACAGACACTATAGACAATACTGAACAATTACACAACAAGACAAAATATACTGGCAAATTATAAGATAACCTTATAAAAAAGATTAAAGGAGAAATGTGTAAATAATGCTGGTAAAACAATGGACATATATAAATGTATCAATGTAGATATATCAATGAATCATTAACCTATATCATATGCATGTATTTAGATTAAAATACAGGTGTTTTGTATATTCATTATCAATGATTGTCCCACGCCTATATCGCACCCCTATAACTATAACTTTGTATATTCAGAAGTGTCACTTAAATTAATATTAAAGGAGAACGAAACCAACCGACGACTCGGGGCTTCACAGAATTCAGAACCAATAAAAAAAAAATGAAAACATGACCCCTCCAATGAAAATCCTATAAGGGCCGGTGCCAAACCACGTCTACATCCTATCGATTTCAAACCTCCCGCCAAACATGGAGGCCGCCACCTCTCACCCACCAGTGATGCAAATTCCTCCACTCCGAGTCTCCCACTCAGCCCAACTTCACCAAAACAACAACATCGCCCGTGGAACTCCGCCACAATGGATAGAAATGTAGAATTGCTATCCATTATGACGGAATTCCACAAATGAAATCACTGTTCTGATGAAGCTAAGCCGAACAGGTAAATTGGAATAGAAAAAAAAATATTATTTATATTTTCATTGATACATAAGAAACGAATTCAAGAGATGGTGACATTTCTCGGTAAACGAGACTACATTGTGTCACATTCGTTATTTCTTTTTTATCACCAATTGGTATGTATCTTAATTCTTGTTTTCTAAGAAGACATTATCTAAAATTGAATGATAATATGTTGGTCTTTATATCTGGAAAGCATGCAAGACAATGCTGATAGAATTGTACCGAATCATCAATATTATATTTTTACACGTTATGGTCGGTATTTTACTGACATACGTGTGGAAAACATATGACCACACTATTTCAGTAAGAGTAGAGGTTTGAGACAATAAAATAGATTAACACACCTCTTTTTATTGAAATGACTGTCCTAGGCCAGAAGATTTGAGAGGTCATGTATATATGTGGTATGGGTGTTGATCTTGGCTCTGTTTCTCTCATGTTCCTATTAGACTCTGGTATTGTTCTGACAGTGTAGTTTTTCATTTTATTTGTATTAATATTCCAAATGGACAAAGTTTAGAACACCTTCGTAAAAATGTTTAAAGACAAATAAGGTACTATCAAGAAATATAAACATTGGATTGCGGAAATTCCTTATGTTTTTTATCTACATAAATATTTGAAATATTTATATTATTGCTACACTACAATTCAAAGCGTTGTGTTTTATCAGACATTTGGCGGTATAGTATAAGACCAACATATTTTTATTTTTAATATTTTAACATGGACAAGAAACTGCTTGCTTTATGTATATAACATGAATATATTCTGATTACTTCTTTGGTATCTTCAAACTCTTCTAATGATAATTCAATGTAGTTTGTAAACTATCGATATTCTATGAACTATGACATGTCCGGATCGCTACAATTTATCGATATCCTATGGACTATGACATGTCCGGATCGCTACAACTTATCGATATTCTATGGACTATGAAATGTTCGGATCGCTACAAACTATCGATATTCTATGGACTATGACATTTCTGGATCATTACAAATTATCGATATTCTATGGACTATGACATGTCCGGATTGCTACAATTTATCGATATTCTACGGACTATGACATTTCTGGATCACTACAAGTTATCGATATTCTATGGACTATTATATGTCCGGATCACTACAAATAATCGATATTCTATGGACTATGACATGTCCGGATCACTACAATTTATCGATATCCTATGGACTATGACATGTCCGGATCGCTACAACTTATCGATATTCTATGGACTATGAAATGTCCGGATTGCTACAATTTATCGATATTCTACGGACTATGACATTTCTGGATCACTACAAGTTATCTATATTCTATGGACTATTATATGTCCGGATCACTACAAATAATCGATATTCTAAGGACTATGACATGTCCGGATGGCTACAATTTATCGATATTCTATGGACTATGACATGTCCGGATCGCTACAATTCATCGATATTCTGCGGACTATGACATGTCAGGATCGATAAAATTTATCGATATTCTATGGACTGTGACATTTCCAAATATTTTCACAATATTGACACAACATGGGCTATGTCATGAACACATCTTTACAAAATATTGACATTTGTCATGACCGGATTGCTACAAAATATTTACATTGCATAGTAAATGCACGAATTTACAAAAAGTATTATTATGTGGACTACTAGTATATCGTAACGGATTGCTACAGTGTTGGATATTTTATTGGTATCGCTACAAACAATCCATATTATATGGACTATGTCATATCGGGATTATTACGACATTTCGTCACTAGATGGATAGACTATACCATGTCTGAATCGCTGTAGAATGAGAGTCTTACAAAAAAAAAACGTGCACTGGATCAGGATTTCACAACAAAATGGCACCTTTACATGAACTATGGCTTATACACTATCGACAGTCTTTAGAATATAGCTGTTCTGCATGTTTCACGATCACTAAAGGTAGTCACAGGTGACTATATAATGTATTGACTCATGAATTACTTATATTTGGTTTATCAATGTTTTGAATGCGAACATACCTACTGATGGTTATTCCAGAAACGTGTCGTGCGCACTAAATTGGATATCTACGGTTTTAATACTTACACTGGTGATTTTATCATATTTATTTAACCTAATATCATTATTGTTTACTTTAAAATGAGCAGCACGTCGAGAAAATGTTAGCACACAACATGTCAGCCTTTAGGTCAAAGATGACTTTTTTGGATTTTGTTCAACAGATGTTCTGATTGCTTTGAAGTCAATGAGGTGTGGATAACTAGCATTTGGTCGTAACACATAATTGCCATTCTAATTACCGGTTGCTCAGTCAAAGTTGCTTCAAGGCTTTTTCTTAAAATAAGAAGCAGATGTTTCCGTCCAGTTTTTTTATTCAGCACATCCATCAGAAGTAGTAAATGTCATGTAGAATCCGTTTCCTCTGAGGCTATGGAAGTTATATCTATAACGCGGACCTTGTCCGGATATCTTGTTTTTCTATAGAATTTATATGTAGCCTCATTAATTTGTTTTTATTTTCTTTTTCATTGTTTTTACGTCAACGTCATCAGTGCATTAAAGCAAATTTAATTAGTTATATAAGTAGTTACTATAAGTCTACACAAGTAGTTCAAAATTAAATATGATTTTGTATTATTCTTTTCTTTTCCTGACTATTTTCTCTTTTTCTAGTGGGTTGTTATTTCATATCCCATTTTAGAAAACGCGGGACATTTTTTCTAATAAAATATAGTAATAAAAATGATAGAAAAATGCTTACCTGTTAATATTATTACAATAAGAGATAGCAATGGCATCAATTTGTGAATCATATTCATCTTTGACTTTTTACCGTTACTGCTAGAAATCCAGTAAGAACTCCAACAATTTGATTCTAATTTGAATTTATAGAACTCTCCTATGGGGAGTCAATAAAGGTATCCAATCACGTGACTGTACATTGACAAATCAAAATTAATGTGTGGTGTTGGAAAAACATGAGCCATACATTTGAAAACAAACAGTTTGGTTTCATGATTGATTTTACCACTGTATATTATTCCGATAATTATGCAAATCAACAGAATGACAAATATTAAGAATGAAAATTAATACTCATCAAATAATAAAAAGTCTATATGATGAGGGTCCAATTAATTTCTAACATAACGGATTATAAAGACTATAAATAATTGATTTCTGTTTATTGACAGTCTGTAATTTAATTCCGTCGTGTAAAGCAAATGTTTATTTCTTACAGAGTACTAGCGTTTATCGACAGTTCATATCGGGGTATACATATACAAGCTTGGAAATTATTAATATATTAAATATATTGATATGTTAAAGATATTCGCTATGATCGTTCAATGTTTAATGATATGTTTAATTTGCCATTTTCCATATAAGATGGGGTTAAATATCAATTAGATGGAAATATAGTCAGAAGGTGCAAAGACTTGATCAAAAGCCATCAATCTAGAGAAAATGACAAAATCTAGGTAAAAAGAAAAAAAGACGTGCACAAACAAAATTCACAAATACTGAGCACAGACTGAAGCTATACAAATCCAACACGCACCTTAACCAAAAACAAATGGTGAACTAGGAACCGCCATGAGGATAAGGAGTCCCTGTTCTACTAGTTAAACCCGTCGTGTCGCTCAACGTGAAAATCTAGTAAGAAGAGTTTGAAGATACCAAAGGAGTAATCAGAATCCGTATATCAAAGAATAACAGACAACACAAAGACCAAAAGAAAAAGTACAAAAGGACAAACAACGATCAACAAAACATACATATAAAACTAAAGATTGTGTGACACGAACCCCACTAAAAATCGGGGGTGAACTTAGGTGCTCCGGAAGGGTAAGCAGTTCCTGCTCCACTAGTGACAACCGTCGTGTTAATCTAGTTACAAACCCGGTGATAAGTCATGAACGAGGAAGGGACCGGGAAGTGTTTACGATAAGTGGAACATATCCGTGGTCATTTGTGGCACAGATATTCCATAACGGTCAACCAAGTCGTGGTGGCGACCGTAAAATTTTCGAAGTGATGACTTCAACTTCACAAATAGGAACCCTTGGTTCAGTAGTTTCCTTGTTAACAGCAACGCTCTATCAAGGAAATCCTGATAGGAACCACAAGCTCTGGAATATGGTATCAACTGAGAGATATACAGTAGGTGGCCATAATTATTTCACCAAGATGGCGGCAATTAAAAATCAATTTTTGGAACATCCAATTTTTCTTTCATATTTAATATAATTAACTGTCATTAAAATGTCCAAAATTTTGACAGTGTATAATTGGGGGTCAAAGCTCAAAAAGTCATTCGACGGAACTGACGTTATTTTGACAACATTGGTTAAATTTCGTCTGCAAAAAAAAATGGCTCATCACAACATGGAGATGACAACAGAGACAAAACAAACAAATGATACTACGATTGAAACGAGAAGGTTATGCACACAGGAAATTTGCTGAAATAATCGAGAGGGATCATTCTACGATTACAAAATTTCTAAAGCGATATGATGAGAGGAATTCCGTGGAAAATAAGCCTAAAACCGGATGGAAAAAGTTGGTGACGGAACGAGGAGTCCGTGTAATCTTACGCTCAGTGAAAGTCAACAGGAGAGATACTTTGAGAGATTTGACAAACATTGTAAATGAAAGACTACCACGGCCTGTGTCTACTAGAACCGTTCACCGCAGATTGAAATTTCATGGTTACACGAGGCGCCGAGTTCGGAAGACTTTAACAGTGTCATTAAAAAACCGAAAAAAAATCGTGTAAATTGGTGCAGAGGTAAGCTTGCCATGTCAGTTCAATTATATTGGAAACGTGTAACATTCTCAGATGAAACACAAGTAGTTGTTGGTCATGACAGGCGAGTGCATGTTTGGAGAAAGGCTGGCGAAATTTGGCGACCTGAATGTGTTGGTTTGAGGGGTGGTCTCCTTGTAGCAGTGATGTTTTGAGGATGCATTACCTTTGATGGAGTTGGTACATTGACTGAAATTGAGGGAAATATGAACACTACAAAATATTTAGAGACTCTTGGTGATAATATATGGCCAGTAATCGCTAAAATATTTCCGAACGGTGGGTACATCTTTCAAGATGATAATGCCCCATGTCATGCCTCTCGCTGAGCTGTCCAGTGGAAGAGAGAAAATGAATTAAATTGTCTGAATTGGCCATCTCAATCGCCTGACTTAAACATAATTGAAAATGTGTGGAGAACAATTAAAATAAAACTGCAGAATTATAAATGTGACATTTTGAATAAACACATTCTTGTGAGGGAGGTGAAAAAGATATGGGTTGGACTAACTCCAGTTTATATTCAGAGCTTGTATAACTCAATTTCAAGGAGAATTCGAAGTGTAATTGTAGCAAAAGGTCACATAACGAAATACTGAAGATGACAGGTATGTAAAATAAATCTTAAGAACATATTTCCTATTTTTCCCTATCGCATATATTCCACAAGTCATCAGATGGCGGCCATCTTGGTGAAATAATTATGGCCACCTACTGCATACTCCATATGCAGGTGCTGCTGGAATGTTGCTACATATGAATGGAAAGTTCACAATGGGAAAATTGAAATCATCTCTTTTGTAGTAAAGTTTCGTTCTTAACCGGTCCTCACTGTCAATTGTGAGGTGTAGGTCAAGGTATGAAGCAGACGTGTCAGTATCTGTGGTATCATTTATTTCAAGCTCAATATGATAGATGCGATCAACGAAATCAACAAACCTAGAATTATTTAATGAAAGGACATCATCTATATAGTGGAACGTGAAATTAAAGGATCGGGCTAGTTTCTTCAGTTTTTCTTGAGAAGCCCCTATTCGAAGTCTGCCTCATACGAATAAAGGATGAAGTCGGCGAGAAGATGAGCACAGTTTGTGCCGACTGTTTGTTGAAAAACACGTCAACCAAAGATAAAAAAAATATGTTGTCAATCAAAAAATAGTCACAATCTGTCCATAGGGTTTCGCTTACCCTTTCGGGGAATCTCTTCGTAATATAAGTTATTAAAGATTGTAATAATATAGACTTGTACAACGTGCCATTAGGGTTATTGCATGAATATTGGTGATTATTATACTTTCTGTAAGAATGTCCTTTAATAGAAATAAATTTCTAATTTGGCATAGAATTCACAAAGATTATATAGCGCTCATGCACTATGCCTAAATAGTTTTGTGGTCTGTCGAAGAAAACTATTGATTTGCCTGTCAATCAAGCACGTGAATTGGTGGAGCTTAGTTGTGACGCAATTAAACATGCACTATGCCTAAATAAATAGTTTTGTGATCTGTCGAAGAAAACTATTGATTTGCCTGTCAATCAAGTACGTGAATGGGTGGAGCTTAGTTGTGACGCAATTAAAACATACGTTATCTTAACTATTCAGGTTGTTTGACAGACTATTGGGCTTGTCTCTTTAAATAATAGGAACGTTTTTGTTGTTCCACTGGAATGTAGTATTAGGTTTTGGATAGTAGTATAAATTATTAACAGTCAGTATAATAATTATAATAATGTCCCGAGCAGTATATGATATTGCACGAGTTTGCGAGTGCAATGTGATGTATTGCGAAGGACAATATACACCAATATTCATGGAATAACCGTTTTATTATATAGTAATGAATATGTTATTCCTAAAGCATTTTTTATATGAATATTGTGCATTTTATTATATTTAAGTGGACCATTGAACTACTTCAAATATTCATATCTGAACTAGTGCAATATACATTTTATCAGTAATTTCGGGAGGGGGGAATGAAAAAACATAATTGAATATTTTTCTTCTCTATAGCCATTTTTGCGGTCCTCCAATAGAATTTCCTCAAATTTTGCATTTTGCAGCAGCCTGGCAATATCATCTTCCGCCATTTTCATTTACCAAACGACAAATGATGCAATAAATTGAAGTCCAATTTCGGAACGCATGAGTACTTTTCTGATAATGACGATACTTAGCATGCATACACAAGGATATATTGCACGATTATTTTCCATTGTAATTAATAGGAAAATATTTATTACTATATAATGCTATAGGGTTAATGCATGAATATTGGTGAATATTGTCCTAAGCAGTATATCATATTGCACGAGCTTGCGAATGTCATATGATATATTGCTCAGGACAATATTCATGCAATAACCCTTTTATTATATGGTAATAAATATGTTATGCCTAAAGCATATTTTATATAAATATTGTGTATTTTATTATATTTAAGTGGAATATTGAACTACTTCAAATATTCATATTTGAACTACTGCAATATTATACAATTACTGTCTTTTGTTGAGGTAAATGTGCAGTGTTATTGACTTTTGTGAAAAGATATTCACTGAGCCCGAAAGGCGAGGTGAGTAACTCAGTTTTTCAAAAGCCAAGAACACTCACATTTACTGAAACAGAAGACATTGATTGTTTTATTCTATTATCCGATTACAACATAGAATACTCTTCTCGGTTTTTAGAAACATCTCTGCTATACACGATTTATCAATGTGTTTTCCAAAATTCAACAAATTTCCCAAAACTTTAAAACAAATTAAAAAAAATTCATAAAATAAAAAAAAAAAATCGAAAATTTCATATTTCAAAATTTTCAAAAAATTCCAAAATTTCAAAAAAAAATTAAATTTTCATAAGATTTAAAAAAAAAAAAAAAAATTGAAAATGATAACACAATTGATTTGATTGGACGATATAAATATCGGGTTTTCCCTTTTCTAAAAATATGCCGCACGAGACATTTTCGCGTTATCGGAGTCAATAACCTTTTTCCCGAGTCAATAGCCTTTTTTATTCATTTGGCTGTCTATGTAATTTTGCTATTAGTATAAATATATTATAGAATATTATACATTTATTGCATGCTGGTGAGGGAAATATGAAAATTTATTCACCCAAGAGTATCATATTCCCCGAGGGCATCGCCCGAGGGGAATATGGTACTCGTACCTCGTTGGTGAATAAATTTTCATATTTCCTGTACCCGCATGCTATAAATGTTTTATTATACCGAATGAAACCAAGAAAACACATGTAAAATATTCTAAGTCCATTGGAACGTTGTCTCAGATATTTAAAAAAACACAGTGTAACGGTTGCCTGCAAATGATGCGTTCCGATCGCGAGTGCCTCTGACGTTTTCCTGTCAAAGAACGATAACTCTGACGGGAAAACTCGCGAGGCTTCCGAAGAGGTGGAATATGATTTTTATTTTAAAAAATATGATTTTTGTCCTGTGTGATCACGTGTTCTGATTTTTACCCATTGTCCAATCAAATCAATCTATTTATGGTAATTAAATTATGCGCACCAAATTGGATATCAATGTGTTTAACTTATAGGCATATTAGACAATAAAATGTAAAGAAAAGTAGAAATGTGATTGATTTAAAACATTGTGTATTTAATTATTTGTATAATGTTTAAATAAATACGTAGATATCTAATTTAGTGCGCACGACGCGTTCCTGTAATAACATTCTTCATGTAAGCTGATAGTCGAAAGACTGGAGAGCAAAATAAACAAGTCTTTGGGAGCAAATAAACCAAAGGGCCTAAAGAGGATAGCCTACATCGGCCAAGGTCACCTATCTAAAGAGGATAGCCTACATCGGCCAAGGTCACCTATCTAAAGAGGATAGCTTACATCGGCCAAGGTCACCTATCTAAAGAGGATAGCCTACATCGGCCAAGGTCACCTATGTAAAGAGGATAGCTTACATCGGCCAAGGTCACCTATCTAAAGAGGATAGCCTACATCGGCCAAGGTCACCTATCTAAAGAGGATATCCTACATCGGCCAAGATCACCTATCTAAAGAGGATAGCCTACATTGGCCAAGGTCACCTATCTAAAGAGGATATCCTACATCGGCCAAGGTCACATATCTAAAGAGGATAGCCTACATCGGCCAAGGTCACCTATCTAAAGAGGATATCCTACATCGGCCAAGATCACATATCTAAAGAGGATAGCCTACATCGGCCAAGGTCACCTATCTAAAGAGGATATCCTACATCGGCCAAGGTCACCTATCTAAAGAGGATAGCTTACATCGGCCAATGTCACCTATCTAAAGAGGATAGCCTACATCGGCCAAGGTCACCTATCTAAAGAGGATAGCCTACATCGGCCAAGGTCACCTATCTAAAGAAGATAGCCTACATCGGCCAA
>MJUT01058264.1:141335-155272 GCA_002080005.1 Gigantidas platifrons
ACCTGTGGCTGTGAAAAAATATTTGAATTTGGTCAAAGGGAGGTAACGTTAGTTACTAACAAGGGAGAGCACTCTATTATTTACTCAAAGTAAACAAATTGACTGGAAGAGAGTCATGCACCGTTAAACATGAAAAGTTCACGATAGTTAAATTGTTAGCTAGCAGAATAGTATACATACATTAATTTAAAAATACCTATGTAATAGAATCGTGGTTTTATTGGTGAAGCATGGAGAACTGGGGGGCAGTTGACATAAACTGTACAGCATGCATTTGCCGGTAAAACGCACGTGATTTTTTTGTCTTGCACTAGTGCAAGATAAGACAATCTCACATCGCTAAAAATAGGAACTGGTCTGTCTCAAAAGTGAGAAATATGTGTCCTTAGCGCAGGCAGTGACGTTGCGTACGGTGTTGGTGATAATTTAGGTAACGTCAAAATGACGTTATTTTACAAAAAATCGACGTCTTGGATCAGTACCATTGATATAACGTTATTTAGAAAAATGCCAAGCATATCCTGAAGGGGCATGACTTTTCATGAAACAAATCTGATGCTGAAAATGTAGAGAAACGAAATGACCTGGCAAGGAAGGGTAGAACAAACTATAATGTTCAAAAGAGAATATTTACTTGAATTTTGAAAGAAAAAAATGTTGTGTCGTGTAAAAACTAAAAAAAAAAATTCGTGTATTGGCGCAAACAATTTTCTGGTTCCGAAAAAACACATGGTGCCTTTAGGTTAGCTGGTCGGTACCTAATGCATTGCAAACCGATATAATTGAAATCATTTTAATACATCTATGTACAGCACTTACAAACATGAAACAGTTTGTTGAATTAGTAGCCAATTTATGAGTCATGTATATGGTATACATATAATCACGGAAAAATGTTTCTGAGTGCTTTAAATCCACCCACCAATAAACAAAACAGTATTCAGACAGTCAGTTATCGAGTATATGAGCTCATTTCAACACATTTGAGGATGCTCTGGTGCGTGTCTTCAGTCAGTGTGAGCATTCCATTATTTAGAGTAGCATCAACACAGATAAATAAACATGAATAGGAAGGAACTAAGGCAAATTTTCGCTTAATGAGTTTAAAATTAAGAGGGTTTGGTCCTTGCGAAAAGTAGTTTCCTTTTATAGAATTGGTCCCTCGGTCGTAGGAGACACCCCAACTATCAGTCTCAAGATTTTCAAGTTCAAAACTCTCTGTCTGTGCTCTTAACAAAAAGTAGTCACACTCGTCGTCGTCGCAAAGGACAGCACATATAATATGTTTTGTTATTAATTCACATAATGGAACATTAATTGGGTTCCTCAACATCATCATCATTGTCGTCGATTCCTTCATTTTCACGCTCAACGAAAACAGATGACACATCTCCGACAAGAGCGGTATTTTTGCAACCTATTATGTTGCCGCTTAAGCATTCGTGGCCAGAGTAGCACGATAGTGTTCTAAGTAGTACATTTGGTTGGTCCTTTTCAACGACTGCTTGGTGCATACTTCGTACACCACGGATAGGCTTGTAGTGCATAGGGACGCTGCGATTAATAGTTTCAGTATATTTGAATATTCTTCTCTTACAGCTGGAAGATTTAGGGGTTATTAATTTTGCATTTGCAAAGTTGTAAAGGTCGGAGGCATTTTGTATCATAGTTTTCCCTCGTAACACGGCCAGGTCGGTTTGATTCTTAACGAGTCCACCTGCGGCGTCTTGTGGCCCTTTGGCGTGAGACGTTTCAAAGAAGTTTATTATCATTTTCTTGTAACCCAGATCATTAAGAGAGTGTGGCAAATGACCTAAGCAATGTCGACTCTTGTATTGACAACTACAACCGTCACAGAACTCATGCATAGTTTCAACATTGTACGACATTGAAGATAGGTATTCAGCAATGTATTTTTGAACTTGAAGCGTAAAGTACTGGTCGTGCTTTTCATCATCAGATATGATAAAACAAATTTCACACACAACATTAGGATTTTCCTCGGTACTGCCAATACCATCAACTTCTAAGAGAGCATGTCGATATAATAAAGTGACATGAAGAGAGGCCTCGTTTTTTTGGAAGTAGCTCGACTGCAATTCAGTTTTGTTTTTACAACGGTAATTTTCCGAATAGTCATGAACTGTTATAACATGGTTAAGGGGTAAGTTGGTAACGAGGCGCTTAAGTTGCTGATTTTGCCATTTAGCTCTGAAGTTGTGGAAGGGAAATGTTTCTAGTAATTTTTTTTAAAATATGCGTTCATTTCGCTCGGTTTTGTATTTTTCTTCACAAGCAATAGTTTCTTTCTTAAACCATTTTTTGATTTTATATCTCTATACTCAAAACGTTCCCACTGAACATTTTCTGTCACCTTCAGTTTGAAGTTCATTATCCGCGAAATTCAACAATTTTACTCCGCATTTTGAGCAACTTCTATCGAGACAATTTTTTTTATGCAAGCCATTTTCGTCCGGAGCACATAGAGTTTCATTACAAATATCGTTAGCAGTGTCATAAATTGGCGACGATCTTCAGTTCGCAAATCTTTATTGACTGTTTTGCGGTAATTCATAACGGACTTGAAGACATATTTAAACTCTAAATGATACCTGCAACAGCAAGTCATTCGATCTTTTTGACTTCCTGCGCGCACAAAATAGGGCTTACACCGTTCAAAAACGCTTTGCGACACTTTCAAATCGGGGTACTTTTCTCTGAATTCTAAATACATTTCTGACTGCGTCTTCTCCAAAATTTGCACGGGATGGGTTGAATAATTTTTTGGACCAATGCGGACACGCTTAATATCGTTTTTGTTCCCAATGGGATGGGAGTTATGAGGAGCACACCAAAAGTCATGCATTAGTTTTTTATGTTCGTCCGAAATTGCATCCGATCTTACTTTTCTCTTTGTATATTCATGTGATGAGGCCAGACTGTGTGAAATTTTAGTTCTTAATTAAAACCCCGACGAAACACGCCGAATGGGGACTTGCAACTTTTTTGCTAAGGATACTTTTGATCGCAATTTATGCACCGATTCTCCGCTGATAGCGACACTCAAGACATTCATAGCCGACCTTGCACCGTCTGTGCGTTTAAGTTTGGTTTCGGATATCGATTGTTTGAGATCTTCGACAACAGCCACGCCTAACTGTTTTGCATGTTTATCCTCTGGTGAAACAATTATGTCATTCTCTTGTAAGGTCACAATTGTTGGTGATTTTGCGTACTCTAAGTAGGCAGTGACTGTTGATACGCGCATTTCGGGCGATTTAGGAAGACTCGATCGTAACTTTTTCAGGGCTCTAGACTTTTTCATTTTGTTGGAGAAAGATTTCATATTGATCTGGCTATTCACATTGTTTGTCAGATTTATGCGGCGTTTAGAAGCTTGTTGTTGAAGCAACCGTTTTTTCGTTTTTCAATTTCTGTCATTCTGTGTAATCTTTCTTTTTGTTTTCTTTCCCTGTTCTTTTCTTTGATTCTATCTTCTTTGTCTCTTTGACGCCTCTTTCGAATAGCTGCTTCAGATGGATTTTTTTTATACCTGTAATCAAAATATACATGTACATGTACCATAGTTATTCATTTTGTTATGTACAATTCAGTAAGTGCGTCCCACCCCTAGCAAATGTTTATTACATGTACATGTATACTTTAATTGTCATTCTTTACCATCGGATTTATTCATAGCCGTCGTATTCGTATTAATTAACTGATTGATTGATTGGCTCATGTCTTATATGTTTTAAGTAATGCAAAAGCAATCGTTTTATAATTGTGCTGACTTCATGAAAAAAAAGTCGTTTTCTCGATTTTCATTATTTTCATTATTTTCAAAATATATAGGCATGCTTATATTTCAGTAGAATAGAGGATGGAAACAGAGAATGTGTCAAAGAGACATCAACCTGACCGAAGGAGAAAGAGCCAAAGGCTATCAAACGGTCTTTAAAAAGCGAGACAATTCCGCACCCGGAGACTTGAACAATCACAATTTGTATAGTTCAGCGAAATGGATGCTTAACTATATGTTTTTCAATATTTGTATTTACATATTTAACGTGTGCTTGTTTTCCGATTTGGTTCTTTTTCTCTGTCTTGTTTGTTTGTTTGTTTGTTATTTTGTTTATATCTCTTTTTATTTTGTTAGATTATAATATACTTTGTTCACCTTTGTCTGATTTTCTTTTCTGTTTTTTCAACGGCAAAATTTCATTCTTCTTTTTTTTCAAACCAATCTCTTTTCTGTTGTTTCCTTTTCTCCTCTTTCAACATTTTTTGCTGTTTGATGCGATAGGCAGCAGAGGTTTTGACTTCACCTACAATGGAATGTTCTTTTAACTTTTAATTCAATTTAAATTAGTTATAATAATGTTAATGTACGAGTCGGAATACGAATGTCGTCATATTTTTGTTTCGACGTATTTCCGACGCAACGTGTTGCTCCGACGTTAAAAAAATTCCAAATTGACGTTCTGTGACATTTTGACAGCAAAATACATGCTATTTTTACATTTTTCTTCAAAATATACTCAATAGACATTAAAAAAAACTTGTTTAAAGATACATTTCAATAATGTTTTTATTTTTTAAATTTTATTGATATAAAGTGATAAGTTTTCGTCGCAAAATCATGTAGCATATTCCACATTCACGTTAATGGGTAATTTTTGACGTTGTGTGACATTTTGACTAGACATTTATTTTCTTACATATCTTTGAAATTTCAAGACGTATCTTTTCATGCTTTCATTTAAAGATATTTCATAAGATGCACATTTCATATATCTATTCATTTTTCTATTCGAAAGTAACCGCTTTGCGTAAGAAATCAGCAAGTTTGGTGATAGAGCGTGAAAATATGGCGGAAGCGTCACAAAATGAAGAGTGTGACACATTAAAGCAAACCGGTTTTTAATTTGTTTTCATTTTAATGGGAAGAAATTTTGGGTTCCCGGCCTTTTGACAAATCGGGAGAATTTCGGTGTCTTTCATAATATTTAACTTCATTTTAGTCGTACGCATTCATATTTCACATCTTATGTCCTAATAAAAACGGAAGTGTGCGTTGTGAGTGTGAAAATTATAGAAATGTGACATGATTCCGCAACAAAAATAAGGAGCGATTTCTTTTAATTTGACCCTATTGAACAATGAATTTTATACGACTTGTTTCATGAAATAAATGTAAAAAAATGGTATATTATATTTTTCATCTAAAGGAAGTGTTGATGAAATAGCGCCTCCCCACCTGGTTCTGGTGCCATTTCTGGAAGCGGAGTTTTTTCTGGTGTCGCCAAAATATTTCGAATTTTCTGCACTCTCTGACGCCGGCATATGAATAATGACGTCATAATTTTTAATTACGTCATAACCGCTAAGACCTCAGCTCTCTTGTCATATTCAAAATGTAAGAAAACTCCAATGATGAAAAAATTAACTGATCATCGCCGCAGCTGTTACTTGTCGCCAAGCAAAAAATCGAATTTTTCCTTTTCTAAATGGCGTACAGCATTTAAGATGTGAGAAAAGGAAGGGTTTTTGCTTAATTAAATTGTTCAAAATGTTTTTCTGAACAATTTGATACATATTTTATTGAAAAAAGTCTGTCATCCGTTCATTTATTCAAGAAAACGAAAGACGCCTCAATCCCGATTTCCGACTATCACCAACACCGTACGCAACGTCAAAGGGTTAAATTACTATAGTACATTTTATTGCATCTGGCAGCAAGAGGGCTAAAGCCTAAAGGCAGATTAAATAAATGTCTGTGCAGTCAGTTGAAAACTTCGTAATCATTACCAATTTTTCAACTTTTTACCATTTTAATTTCTCTACACTATGGCAAGGGTCTCATTTCACAAGCAAAATACATAAATCTATCCACAAGAGGCTTACTTTATTGCTTACATTAATTGTAATTGACTTCAATGAAGTAATATAAAAGTATATAAAGATATATTATTCATCTTTTTTTTACACATTTATATATTAAAAAGAAACTACACAGTGAAAAAACTACATAGCCAGAAATGATGGGTAATTTGCTCATTTGCATATCTAAGATGGCGACGCCGGTGTTCTAGAGCCATTTTCCCCCCTAGCCATCTTTCCCCTCGGAAAAATGGCTATAGCCATCTTTCCCCCCGGAAGATTGGCTATATAGCCATCTTTCCCCCCTTCCTTATCAGGAGGGGAAAATGGCTATATAGTAGAATTTCCCCCCGGAAAAATTGCTATATAGCCATTCCTCCCCCCTTTACAAGTAGGGGGGGAAATGGCTATATAGTGGATTCCCCCCCCCCTAAATGTTATTTCTAATTTATTATAAATAAGTTATAATTTATTTGCACTGAGCAAACATTTTATTTGAAAAAAAAAACGAAAAGCTATTATTATTATTATCACTTATTATTATTATTATTTATATACGAGTAAAATACATAATTTTTATTATGCATGATGCATGACTTTGCAAGACATGTATCACCTACCCTACTTGGGTGCGATTTGAAGAGTTATACATGATCAAGCTTATACTACATGTTATGTCAAGCCTCGACCAATGCAATATCACCCCTATATAAGATGATAATAATAATAATAACTAGACGACATGGAGATGGAAACTATCTCTAAGGACCCCGCCGTTGCAAAATAAAGTCAATATATAAAGAATCTGTTGGGTTACCAAAATTATCGTCCCATGAAAAACCTTAAGTTTGAGACCTTGACCTCTGAATGACAAATATGAATTAAGTAAGACCTTCTCTCAGTGGTTAACAATCATGCAAAATATCATCCCTCTACAATTGGAGCGGACACGATTTTCTGTAGTTCACAATATAGGGGTCCCATGAAAAGTTTGAGACCTTGACCTTTGGAGGACAAACAAGAATATGATATGCGACACACCTTCTAATAGTAGTTAACAATCATGCAAAGTGTCATCCCTCTACTAAAGAATAGAGAAATGACTGGTTATAAAGTTATGAAGCGGACACGAATGTGTTTCGGACGGACGGACAGAGCGATCACTATAGGGCGTTCGCCACTATGTGGCGGGGCCCTGATAATCTGTTACATGTTTTTTTTAACATTAATGTACCCTTTGGAAGTGATTTCTTTATTTTGATATCCCAACATAATTTATCTGTGTTTTCTTTTCGAGGACTTAAGAATTAGAAATGTATATATTTTTTTTCACTGTTTGGTTGAGTTGTTGTCTCTTTGTCCATGTTTATGTTGTCATTCATNNTTAAGTAAGACCTTCTCTCAGTGGTTAACAATCATGCAAAATATCATCCCTCTACAATTGGAGCGGACACGATTTTCTGTAGTTCACAATATAGGGGTCCCATGAAAAGTTTGAGACCTTGACCTTTGGAGGACAAACAAGAATATGATATGCGACACACCTTCTAATAGTAGTTAACAATCATGCAAAGTGTCATCCCTCTACTAAAGAATAGACAAATGACTTGTTATAAAGTTGCGGAAACGAACGTGTTTCGGACGGACGGACAGAGCAATCACTATAGGGCGTTCGCCACTATGATGCGGGGCCCTGATAATCTGTTACATGTTTTTTTTAACATTAATGTACCCTTTGGAAGTGATTTCTTTATTTTGATATCCCAACATAATTTATCTGTGTTTTCTTTTCAAGAACTTAATAATTAGAAATGTATATATTTTTGTCACTGTTTGGTTGAGTTGTTGTCTCTTTGACACAGTCCCCGTTCCCATTCTGTATACTATACTGAAGGGAAAAGAAACGCAGGGTAACATAATATGCTCCTATTTTTTAACTGCGTGGCGTAAAATTACGAAAACTGGACAGACCAGTGGCTTGGTCAGTGTACACTAAAATCGGTGTCTAAAGTTACTCAACCGTGAAAGGTATCATGTGACATAGAGAAAATGATAAAAAGCAAATAACACGTGCAGAATAATGATAACAAGTTCGTCAACTCATGTGTCATACCACTTTATACTCTTGAGGTATACACATCGCTTTTCACTATTTAAAGTTAATTTGAATCGCTTGTAATTATGCCACGGCTGACGGAAGTTCAGAGGGGTCAGCCTATTGCATTGCTAATGCAAGGTCAAAGGCAACAACAAGTTGCTTTGCTAACATTAATGTACCCTTTGGAAGTGATTTCTTTATTTTGATATCCCAACATAATTTATCTGTGTTTTCTTTTCGAGGACTTAAGAATTAGAAATGTATATATTTTTTTTCACTGTTTGGTTGAGTTGTTGTCTCTTTGTCCATGTTTATGTTGTCATTCATTACTGTGATAGTATATTGTATTTTGAGTGGAAGCGTATCTGTGTTGTCATTGAAGATCCAATTATCAAAAAGGGATTGGGACTCCACTAACCGATTTGATCCCGCCACATTTTCGTGTCTGTCACAAGAACAGGACCTGGATTTCTGACGTCATATGTCGTGGTCTATTAATCTTCTTCTTCTTCGTTTACGGAACATCCATCAACATATTGATGATTATTTTCCGGCGCATGCCTGGTTTGGCATTTAATAAAGTTACATTTTTAGTATATTTTACAATTTTTACCATTTTTTGATGACAATTTCAATTTTTTGCATTTTTTATTTTTTATTTTTTGTGTATAAGATAAAAACAAAATGAGTGTTTACTGTAAGTGTGGGAATGTTTCAAGGAGCAAACTGTGGGAAAGTGCTTCCTTGAAAGTGTCGGTAGNTTGGTGGAATTGTTGACCATCACTGATTAGAGGTTATTGTTTCGTGTGTTGATGTTGGTGGAATTGTTGACCATCACTGATTAGAGGTTATTGTTTCGTGTGTTGATGTTGGTGGAATTGTTGACCATCACTGATTAGAGGTTATTGTTTCATTTTGATGATATTGGTGGAATTGTTGACCATCACTGATTAGAGGTTATTGTTTCATTTTGATGATTTTGGTGGAATTGTTGACCATCACTGATTAGAGGTTATTGTTTCGTGTGTTGATGTTGGTAGAATTGTTGACCATCACCGATTAGAGGTTATTGTTTCATTTTGATGATATTGGTGGAATTGTTGACCATCACTGATTAGAGGTTATTGTTTCATTTTGATGATATTGGTGGAATTGTTGACCATCACTGATTAGAGGTTATTGTTTCATTTTGATGATATTGGTGGAATTGTTGACCATCACTGATTAGAGGTTATTGTTTCATTTTGATGATATCGGTGGAATTGTTGACCATCACTGTTTTAACTTTCTTTGCATAATATACTTTTATATAATACAGTGTAATTTAAAGACAAGGTGTGCCCTTATAAACCCATTTAAATATGGATTAAATCAAATAATTTCAAATAGAATATTTCANTTAGAGGTTATTGTTTCATTTTGATGATATTGGTGGAATTGTTGATCATCACTGATTAGAGGTTATTGTTTCATTTTGATGATATCGGTGGAATTGTTGACCATCACTGTTTTAACTTTCTTTGCATAATATACTTTTATATAATACAGTGTAATTTAAAGACAAGGTGTGCCCTTATAAACCCATTTAAATATGGATTAAATCAAATAATTTCAAATAGAATATTTCATATAATCATTTAGATATATTATTAAAGGTATATAGTTATATCTCTGGATATTTCTAATCCATTAATTAAAAGTTAATAATTAATTACACAATTTCATTAATTGATCACGCTTAACATGTGACCTCAATAAATAAGCGATAATAATATAAATAAAAAAAAAGAGGGGTAATCGGAAGGATAAGACACAATCTGCCTGAGATTAGTAATTCTGCGAATATTGAGATATCGGAGACATATCATAAAATAAATGTCTTAGATACGACCAAGATGTTAAAGTATTCGGAGCGTATTTGTTTTTAACCATAACCCATCCGGAACACCTGAGTTTACCCCGGTTTTCTGTTGAGTGCGTGTTGCTAAATCTTAGTTTTGTTGTGTATTTTGTAGATTATTGTCTGTCTTTGCATTGCTTTGTCCTTCTTCGCTTCATAGCTTTAATATAGTGAAGTAGTCCGTTCATCTTCATCGTTCAACGACTACTTTCTAGTATCAAATTAATATTTACGTCTACATCTGTCGTTTGTTTCTTTAAAGGAATATATTCAATTTTTTAAAGATTATACTTGTATAACTTGATTTACGTTTTATGAAAAGTGTAAACTATTCCAAACCAACTGGTCATACAAGTACATGTAAAACCAGTTCAAAAATTGAACATATTCCTTATAATTCAATTTTTACATAAAAATTTAATGATTCATCGATTTTAATTATGATTATTTCATGGGACTATTTGAATTTGTCGTTGGCGAATTAATATGCTGGTGACGTCGTCATATGTACAATACCAACACAGGTTCAAGTATAGCCAATGTTGCTACAGGCGGATCAGACAATCAGATTGCAGTATTTGCATCTAATTAAATTATTAAAATATAATTAAACCAGAGGCTCCCAAGAGCCTGTCTCGTTCACCTGGTTATAAAAAGAACCAATTGGTCCTATGTAAAAACTATGTCCTGCAGTGGTTTCGATCAACATAAAAAACACAAAGTTTGTAAAGACGTCCTCAACCTTCCAATGATTGATGCACAGTTTAGGTACCGGTTCAATCAATGCAATAGCTTCAGAGAAGAACATATTTCTGTATTTTCCTCATATGGTCCTGTGTTAATACTATGACCTGTGGTGGCAGCCATCTTGAATTTCGGATCGGCATAAAAAACCCAAACTTTTTAGAGGACCTTCAAATGATCCTTCCTGGGCAGTTTGGTTTCAATTGTCCATGTGGTTTAAGAGAAAAAGCGTTTTGAAACATTTTTTCCCATAGGGTCCAAAATTAAACCAAGTCCTGCCGTAGCCGCCATTTTGAATTTCATATCGGAAAAAAAACCATAAAGTTTGTAGAGGACTATCCAATGAACGTTCATGTACAGTTTGGCTTTAATCATATTTGTAGTTTATGAGAAGAAGGCATTTGAACATTTTCCCATAGGGTCCAATGTTAATCTATGTCCTGTGGTGGTGGCCATCTTGGATTTCCGACCGGCATAAAAAGCATAAAATTTGTAAAGGATCATCCAATGATCATTCCTGGGAAGTTTGGTTTCAATTGTCCAAGTGGTTTCAGAGAAGAAGCGTTTTGAAACATTTTTCCCATAGGGTCCAATGTTAAACTAAGTCCTGCCGTAGCCGCCATTTTGAATTTCATATCGGAACAAAAAACCTATAGTTTGTAGAGGACCATCCAATGAACATTCATGTACAGTTTGGCTTTAATCATATTTGTAGTTTCTGAGAAGAAGACATTTCAACATTTTCCCATGGGGTCCAATGTTAATCTATGTCCTGCGGTGGTGGCCATCTTGGATTTCCGATCGGCATAAAAAACAGAAACTTGGTAAAGGACATTCCTATGATCATTCATTTACAGTTTGGGTTCAGTCAGGTCATTAGTTTCAGAGAAGAAGATCTTTGAAATTTCAGCCAATCAGAGCATATTATTGGCCCTGGCAGCCATGTTGAATATCCGACTGGAACAAAAAAACAGAAACTTTGTAGAGGACCATCCAAGGAACATTCCTGCTAAGTTTGGTTCAAATTGGCCCAGTGGTTTTGGAGAAGAAGCTTGAAATGTGAAAAGTTTACAGACGACGGACGCCAAGTGATGGCAATAGTTCACCTGGATCTTTGGTCCAGGTGAACTACCGTAATAATCCACGCGTACGGATAACATGGATTAATTTTTTTTTTATGTTTATCGTTGATTAGTCCAAGGATTTATATATATAGTCCTACTATATAAATCCTTGATCAGTCGTTCAAATTAGGTTACGGGTGTATCGTTTATGGATCAGCCCGTAACTCTGACATCAAACTGCTTTACATAATTCATAATCAATGGTATACGACATAATACACGGTTGATCTTATATAATTACGGCTTTAACTTGGAGTGTCTCCACTAAGAGTGTGTACGTCGAAAAATGGCATCCACTGAAAACAGCAGTATCAAACTTTGTTTGCAGTATGCAATCAAATTGAAAGTTTATCCTTCAAATCTAGTTTACGGATGTGTTTTCGATCCTTTATTTAAAAATGTTTATGTCAAACAAGCAAACAGAATTTAATATTTTGGCTCACGAATACAATTACACTTTGAAAATTCTGGAATCAGTTTTGATGACGTAGCTTCAAAACATATCTTTAATTTTTAACTAAGAAAAAACTAAAAATCTTAAACTAGATTTTTATTTGAAATCAAGCACATTTTGCTGAAATTGGATAAGTAACATCTAAATACTCTAGCTATCTGCAATATATACGGATGGTTCTAAAGAGGGTGATATGGTAGCATTGATAGCTATTTTCGGACATGTTGCTTCTCTTTGGCTACCGTCTACCAGTTCAATCTTCAGTGCAGAAGCTTAAATGCAATACGTCTTTCTTTGAAGTTCGTTGCCTCTTCTGATAAAAGTAAATTGATGAACTATTGATTCTCTTTCTTGCCAATTGAGAGATGAAAAACCAAAAACCAATTTGTCTGTGCACCTCTCATACACCTTACCCTGACTCTCAGCCAACCATTCTTTACTTTTGGCTCATCATGTTTCATATTAAGCACAGAAGTTGCAAATACTAATTTTATTGTCTTTGGTTTGACACAACCAGGGATGAAATCCATGATCTACCACACTGCAACTGAGGCAAGTATGCCCTGTGTTGTGGTATTTTAATAATGTCACTCACCTTAATTGACTGTATGACATCATACAAAAAAGTGAGAAAACAAATAACATGTTTTCATAATAAAGTATTTTAATATCAGTAATGTGTGCCCATAAACAATGGTCAAATATACAATGAACTAACAATGAAAATATCAAACAAACAATACAGTCATCCACAAAATACATCCATTATATCAATATTTCCCCCAACATATGATGGTCATAAACAGATATACCTTATACTGAAGTTTATTTAAGAAAAATTGTAAAGATTGTAAAATTCTTTTCTGACACTTTAAAATTTCAAGATTTTACTAATTTTTACTCATTTTATCAAGAATATCAATAAAAAAAATCTTAGATAACAAATTAAGTGTGCATGATGCATTTGTGGAGTAACTTTCATCAGGTACACGTCAAGATATGTATTTCTTAATTAGATTAATCTTGAATAAAACATGGATCAAGATAATTCATTTAGATATAAATCGTTTGTTCAAGAAATTGCCATAATTAATTATAAATTGACCAAGAAAAAACAATCCTTTGATACTGACAAGGCTACAAAAATATAACTCCTTGAACAAATAAAAAATACTAACTTTGAAACTAGAAACAATGTATATAAAATGCTACCCACTGTAGGTGTTACCCGTTACCATACAAATGCTACACTCTATAGGTGTCACCCGTTACCATACAAATGCTACACACTATAGGTGTCACCCGTTACCGTACAAATGCTACACTCTATAGGTGTCGCCCGTTCCCATACAAATGCTACACTCTATAGGTGTCGCCCGTTCCCATACAAATGCTACACTCTATAGGTGTCAGCCATTACCATACAAATGCTACACTCTATAGGTGTCTCCCGTTCCCATACAAATGCTACACTCTATCGGTGTCTGCTGTTACCATACAAATGCTACAACTATAGGTGTCAGCCGTTCCCATACAAATGCTACACTCTATAGGTGTCAGCCGTTCCCATACAAATGCTACACACTATAGGTGTTACCCGTTACCATACAAATGCTACACACTATAGGTGTCGCCCGTTCCCATACAAATGCTACACTATAGGTGTCGCCCGTTCCCATACAAATGCTACACTCTATAGGTGTCGCCCGTTCCCATACAAATGCTACACTCTAT
>MJUT01058264.1:155596-169440 GCA_002080005.1 Gigantidas platifrons
CCGTTCCCATACAAATGCTACACTCTATAGGTGTCGCCCGTTCCCATACAAATGCTACACTCTATCGGTGTCTGCTGTTACCATACAAATGCTACAACTATAGGTGTCAGCCATTACTATACAAATGCTACACACTTATAGGTGTCAGCCGTTACCATACAAATGCTACAACTATAGGTGTCAGCCGTTACCATACAAATGCTACGCACTTATAGGTGTCTGCCATTACTATACAAATGCTACACACTTATAGGTGTCAGCCGTTACCATACAAATGCTACAACTATAGGTGTCAGCCATTACCATACAAATGCTACACACTTATAGGTGTCAGCCGTTACCATACAAATGCTACAACTATAGGTGTCAGCCATTACTATACAAATGCTACACACTTATAGGTGTCAGCCGTTACCATACAAATGCTACACACTTATAGGTGTCTGCCATTACTATACAATCTAGTGTCGGCTGTTACCACACAATTTATTGGAAATAACTAGAGAAAATAGTACACAGATTTAAAAAAAAACAACAAAATATGTTTTTTTTTAAATATATCCCAATGCAAGCAAATTTCAACAATTTAGCAATGAGATTTAATCATAAAAATATATCATCTGATCTTGAAAAAAAAGCTTGGAATAAAATGGTAGGATGTCTATAAGGCATGGATGCCTTCACTTCCAGCTAAAGTAAACAGGGATATAACTTAAGATCCGTGAGAGGAATTATAGCAAAAATTGAACTTGGACTGCTTTTTATGGTCCACTGACCATTGTATAAATTTAAAATTATTTGCTTAAGGGGAACTTAAGTTATTGAATGGAAACCAAACTTGGGACGGATATATTAACATGCCCCTGACATCCATCATTTGGTACATAAAAAACACAACAACCTAATTTTTCGAAGAGATTTAATATAATAGTAAATTACGAGCATATATCATTGACACCTTATTCATTTACAAGTAACCATGAGCACACACAACCTTCTGAACTGTTGTAAATTATATTTTGATATAAATAATGTTGAGTATATTTTATGACTAGTAACAGATTTAAATACATAATAATTTAATTAAAGTTTTGTAATTAATTATGTAGCACTAAAGCTAATTTACATAAGCATCAACACTATTGCATTTTTTGTTTGTTTTGTACAATTTTTTACATCATTAAAATATGACAAATTCTAGATATTGAAATGGTATTGCATTATATATATATATATATAGATGGGAAAAAAAGGGGGGGGTACCAACAAAGTCAAAATTAAAATCAGTGTCAGGTAAATGTTTTAATGTCTACGAAAATTCATATATTTTTTTTTTTTAATATTGCATGAACATGGTTTATAAATCAAAAATGAAATCAGTAATATTGAAATACCTATAGCTAAACATAAAAAAAAATTAATAATTCATATTTCTTGAAATATTGCTTAAATGTTGCAAATATGTGATTTTTAGCCTGTATTTAAGAAAAATGTTTCATGAAAGCTAAAGCTGGCAGTACTCATAACATGAAACAAAAATCATTTCATTTCCTGAAATATTGTTCAAATGTTGCATGTAAATGATCTTTAGGCACTCTTCAAGAAGGATGTTTCATGAAAAATAAATCTGGCAGTACTGGTACACTTTAACATGAGAAAAAAGCTCCCTGTTATATCATATACATGTAACATAATTCATATAGAGACAATCTATTAATAACACTATGATATAATACATACATACATGTACCTGGATAATAATGGATTTCAATTATAGTCAAGAACCAAAAGACATTTGGTCCCAAAGTAATTTACAAAATTTACAAGAAGATATCATACAAATAATAAAACAATGATAAATTTTGGTCATTAAGCTATTGATAAAAGCATCGCAGATCATCCATTGTCTCAATTGGCTTTAAACACCCTAACTCTCCCATGGAAAACTCTATATGTTATAATTTATGAAAACATTGCAGATCATCCATTGCAAACTATATACGGTACAATTTCACTGTCTGTTTATTTTTAAAACAAATTTGGCATTTTTTTTAATAAGTATCTAATAAAAAAATATTTCTCCATTAAAAAAAAAGCAAAATGATTGTTTTATTGTAAAATAAATTTAATGTGGCAAGAACAGTCTTTTTGGCACCACAATTGTTTTTATTATTACATTTTCTACAAATTCTGAAGTTTTTTTCCTCTTGTATTTTAATTTCACAAACTTCAATGATTGGCATTTAATCAACAACTGAAAACTATTGAACAGAAACAAATCACTGGTATAGTAATGATTTAAATACAACAATATCAGTCCGTTAGGATAAAATCATTTCAATATTTTATCAATCAAAAAATATAACCTCCATTCAAACACCATTTATCAACAATCAAAGCCTTTACCGAGTAAGAAAAAAGTTCTTTTTCTTAATTCTGTACAATTTGATACTTTCTTCCTTGACAACACAAATATTTAGTTTTGTACATTTTGACATTTCCCCCCAAATGGAATTTAGTTCTGTCCACTTTGAGAAGATCCCTTTATTAAGCACCAGGATTATATCACAGTCAGTAAATCACAATGGGTAATATTCAGATGACACTGAACTAATACTAGATAGTGTAGGGCTACTTCCATGGGGATTTTCTTCTGGGAGATTCTGAAATTATATATAGAGGAATATTAAAGTTTATACATATACCAGTAAATTAAAAATGATTACATAATTAATTAATTAATTGTAAAATAATTCATGTACAAAACAAAAATAAAATATCACCCAAGATATCAGTGTTTAAAATCTAATAGTTGTCGTTTACTATCAATACCATTTATAAGAAGGATAAGAAACTGGTTGTTTCTAGTTAAACTATGGTGATACACTGGATTATCAAATAATCACTAGTACATATATAACTCACCATAACATTTTGTAATCATTTACGTCCTTGTCAACACATTTTATTTAAATTTTCAAATTAAAAGACAGACTGTTATATTTTTGTACAGTTTATCTGCGGTAACAATTTTTCTAATTATTTTTTTTTTTAACTTTCAGTGTTGGTTCTCAATGTAAAGATCATGAAATGTATATCACAGAAGAACAGAACTTACAATGGACATTGATAAATGACAACATGAGAATGTATAATTATTTGTATCCATGGCAATATGAGAATGTATAATTATTGGTATCCATGGCAACATGAGAATGTATAATTATTCGTATTCATGGTATCATGAGAATTTATGGTTATTTGTATCCATGACAACATGAGAATGTATAATTATTTGTATCCATGGCAACATGAGAATGTATAATTATTTGCATCCATGGTAACATGAGAATTTATGGTTATTTGTATCCATGACAACATGAGAATGTATAATTATTTGTATCCATGGCAACACGTTTCTTCAAGGATACCTGTAGTAGCAGGAAAACAAATGAAACTTTGAAAATGAAATTGGTCTTGATTCTTTCTTTTAAATGAGTAATATTTCCTTGATGTCAATCTACCATTTTATTCTGCATCTGTGTTATTAGAGCAACCAAAATTCATTGACTGTACACATTTTTGTTTTATAGTCACTGACAGTATATCACTTGTTTCTATGATGTCACAATATAAAAGGTTGCAATTTCACTTATGATGTCAAATGAGATGTTTTTCAGGTATTTGACATGGCTTGTCTTCTATTGAAATTTCACATTTTGTTTCTCCATTTTTGATGGATTTAACATTGCAAGAAAAACCTAATATACATACAATGTCTTGGAATATAAAATTTATTTGTATGAGGCTGATGAACAGGCAGAAATGTGACCATTATCAAGCAATTCTAACCTGTGGCACGCAGAATACAAATACATTTTATATTTCTAGACAATGTATGTAGCTTCTATATTTATCTAATTTTAAGGGGAACCTACATTTGTACTCTTAGTTCTATTTAGTGAATGAGTAATTGTTGTTTAATGCCAACTCAGTAATTGTTCACCTATATCATGGCAAGAACAAGTTAATTTTCAATGAGATGATGATAGTGAGGTTTACTTTGTACTAGAAAAACACGCTTAGTCAGATCTTTTATAGTGCTAGCTCATAGATAGACATGTCGCCCCACTCTGACACATTATTCTGATTCTGAGCCAAACAGTGTTTGCTCTTTCTCCTTAATGCTGTGTGCTTAGTTGAGAAGCAACAAATCCCAATCTTATAGTCTTTGGTTTGACCCGATCAGGTCTGGAACCCAGGATCTGCCACAGTCTAACCCAGGATCTGCCACACTCTAACCCAGGATATGCCACACTCTAACCCAGGATCTGCCACACTCTAACCCAGGATATGCCACACTCTAACCCAGGATCTGCCACACTCTATTACACCAACAATGCAGTTTGATTATTATTTTTTCATTCAATGTGTCACATCATGCCATACTCTTTCTACATCCAACACCTTTGCCAATTTGTGTTATACACTTTCTATTATCAAATACTAGTACCTGAGTCACAATATATCATAGTGTCTCTACACTCTAATAATTGTGCTTTATTCCACCAAAACATATTGTTTATATTCAAGTGCAATAGTGTAAAATAAAATGTGTTCCAGTCATCTGTGTATTATCGGTATACAAATATTTCCACATGCTCAGTATATAAATAGTCACAGAAACACAGTATCCACATACAACCATTTCACACATTTTCCGGCTGAACTGGTTTAATGGTGCACTTACAAAGTAAAATTTTATCTTCAAATTTACCTCTACCTTAACCTGTGCACCTGTTTCAAATACAAATGTAACAGTCTAAACACTCAACTTCCTTCTAATATCTGATGGACCAATCAAACTTGTTTAACAACACGTTTACACTGTCAAATTTGAATTTTAAACCAGCTGTGCAAGTAAAGTTTGAAGAAAAAAATTGTCTGTGAAAATATGCCTTTAAAGGTGGACGAGGAGAGGTAACACTTCAAATCTTGGCCGTGAAATTCCACCTTTACGGGTGGATAAGGAGAAGCAACACTTCAAATCCCCAACACCAAATTAACATTATAATAAAAATAAATACCAATATCTCAACAGCTCTACAGGATATAACAGAAAATAAAATTAATTTTTGATATCTGAAAAATAAACTTTCACCAGCTAGGGTTTCTAGGTTTTTATTAAATTACTCTTTGTTTTAAACTTTCTACAAATTGGTAAAAGGTTGACCATTTTCTTTATTCAAAAGAAGTATTAAAAAATACAATTTTGTTGAAGTCAAACAGACTAATAATTTTACTTTTAAATATCTCGAGTATTCCTGAGTTCAAAATACTGAGTAAACAGGTCTATATCACCATCCTATTCTGTATCACGGAATAGTGAAGGTCATGTGGAGAGTGTTCAACCAATTAAATGTACGCTTTTTATTCTGATATGGACAGTATATATTGTTCTTTATTAACCTTTCCCCTCCTCTTATCTTTGTGCATGCATCATGATCAGACTGATTAGATGTCACTGGTTTAAGTTTTCTCTAAAATGACCATAAATATCATTACAGAGTAATATACACCTATCCCACGTATAGTTGTGGGCGTATATACATCAAATATTCTTCACTTTTTGATTGGCAATGAAACAAAAGATAATGGTATAAAAATAATGGATGTCCAAGCTAATAAATAGGCTTAAAATTGATAGGAACAATCTCCTTACATGTTGTCCTGTTGATGATATATCTCCTTCATCTCCTTGGTAACCAAGGTAAACAAAGATTAATAACAGAAACATATCTTTTACATACATAATGATATATTAATAACATAAAAACAAAATTTAACAAACAATTATTAAATTGAACTTTTTCAACATCAAAATAACAGTCCCAGTAAATACATATTAAACGTCAATTTATAAGTGTGTACCGTTATTTCCATGTAAAGCCAAAAAAGCATGACTTGTCTTAGTATAATCTGTAAGATATAGGTATAAGACACTATGATGGGTGATTGATTAATTGTTGTTTTAAAGACAACACTTTTTCAGACTAAATTATTGATAGAACAAGTTATATTTTGATAAGATGATGATGATGTATGTATATCTTCAAAACACAATTTTGATCTATATCTTTAAGGGAATACGATACAGTAGGGATTGCCAAATGATTTTTTCATGAAAATTCGTGATTTGGTAAATTTCGACATGCTCTTTCCAAATATGCAAAGAAAAATATACCTTCGTGACTTAGTTTTCGAGATACTTACGATCGAAGTTCGACAAATTTTTAAAAGACGGATTTTTATAGCGGTAAAGAAAATATCACAATTTTAAAATGGTAAAAGAAAATTGCATCTGGTTTTTTGCAATAGCTTCCTATGATAATTTCGTTCAAAGATGATGAACATGTACATTGCCAATAATAGATTAAGTAGTCCAAAAATTCTACTTTTTTGTGGAATATGGATTATTTAGTGGTTTCTTCATGAATAAATTTGCATGTAGAAAAAAAATGCCAATTGACATTTTCTTAATATTTTGTCATGATATTCTCGCAATGATTTTATTTAGAATTTTAACAAAAAGTAAGGGGGTACATGTGCTTGTTTTTTAGCTACAGAACAAAAACAATGCATTTTTCATGACAAACCTAGACATTGTCAATTTCGGCGCCAAATTACTCTACAATGTCGTTACCGCGACGTCGCGAAAACAACATGCGGAATTCGGCAAAGTAATTATCTGCCCTTGCTACTGTATCGTATTCCTTTAAGTAGAATTAAAATTTAACAATCACCACCAAATTTAATTTCTTCCTTGTCAGAGTCCATATTGATTTGGCATAATAGACAATGTTTTGACAGCTCTTGTTTTTGTTTTTTTTTATTTTCATTTGATTTATTAAGCACAGATGGAAAAGGGGGAGGGGGAGTTTAAAGTGTAAGACTTACCACTATCTATGCTGCCAAGCTTTATTTGTAGATTTTCTAATCTTTGTATATAGCTGTCATGTAATGATGGTTGGTCATCGGTGATTCTCACCCGTCGTTGTGGACTGTCCTCATCAGCGATTCTCACCCGTCGCTGTGGACTGTCTCTACTGACAGTCGGAGAGGATGTTGGAGTGGACAGTAGTTTTCTGTAAAATACAATGTCTTTTCCTTTAAATACCAGTAAAATAGAACTACAGCCAAACTTATATTGGGGCCTGGGTGGCTCAATGAGTTAGGTCGCTGAATCTAACAACTCATACAAGCCTATCACCAATACGGCGTGGGTTCGCGCCCGACTTTGTAAATTACAAAAAAGGGTGCACTCGACTCGCAGCCACAAGTGATAAAGTTTACCAGTTGCTTGCCCATGGTTGGTGGTTATCTCCAGGTACTCCGGCTTCCTCCACCACTAAAACTGGTTGCCATGATATAGCTGAAATATTGTTGAAAGTGGTGTTAAACACAAAAAAATCAATCAATCAATCAAACTTATATTCAACAGTCACCTTTAGGGATATCAGAAAAATTACTAAATAGGAACTAATGATTTGTGTATTGGAAGGTAATATAATTGAAAAATGTATGTTGCTTTGTAATAGTGCTCTGTTTCTGCTACGATTTTGATATGCTAAACAGTGGCATAACTCCAGAAAAAGAGGTAAAGTTCAAAATCAAACTTTGCTTCCTTTGATGGTCCCTGAGCTCTTGTATAAATATCAAATGATTTGGTTATGGGGAACTGAAATTATTGAGTGAAAATCTAATGTCAAATGTACTGACGGGCAAAATAACATGACATACCTTCTAGCACCAGAATTTTGTAATGAGGGTGACGATTTATAGTCTTGGGATGTTCCATTTACACTATGGGCTGTTCCATTTGCTGTTGAGTAGGGTGATGCTCCTCCATTAAGTGAATATGGCATGGATTGGTGTAGGTCATGGTCGTGACCTAAAGTAGGTGACCCGTACACCTGTCTCTGTGTTAGAGAGGTCGGATGAGGTGACGATGTTGTGCGGAACCTTGGTGATGCTGTAGACACGTGTGGCGACATTCGATGAAGACCATTAATGCTGGTGTATGGAGATGAGGAAGATCTTGGATGTGGAGAATAACTTTTATTATTTGGCATATAGCCTGAAAAATATTACATAGAATTAATACAGAAATATTAAAGACACAGTTTAAAATCTGTCATGCATATGTGTATTTTAATTATTGCCATTTTCACCAGCCAAGGGTTACAATTCTCCTACAGATAGGAAAAATGTAAAATAAAATAAAAGGGACATTTTTATGTTTAGCCACGAGTGATTACCAAAAAATCACAATTTATTTTTTTGTTGACCCAGTTATTAATGTACATATTTTGACACAAGGTGAAATGAATGCCTTGTGCCAATTGACTGAAAATGATATCATAATAAGGGACATAAAATATATAATATATTTAATGCACTTAAATTCTACAAACATATTGATTTAGTCAACCATTTTTAGCAAATTTGGGCCTCTTGTCTGGAAACATAGGGTTAGAAAACACAAACTATATTTGCACCCGAATTGTTTGGTATATAGATTAAGTTCTTGTGACAGACGGAAAATGATGATAATGACACACATATATATAATATGGCCACAAAAATTTTGCTCTAAAGTTTGTTATGTCTAAAGAAATTTCCTTTGTGCAGATCAATTTTTTTGTTTTAATAATAGTCCTAGTTTTGCTTGATTAAAGTATTAAATAGAAATTCTAACATGACCTCCTTCTTTGGTTTGTAGACAAACGAGCAATTTATTGATGGCATAATCTCATTTGCACATGTGCCGGTGAATGTGACTGAATTTTCCATTGGCAGCATAAATTGTGTACGACATTTTCTGCAAACGTAAATATAAATTACCGTCTTCCAATCAAAGTATACTACCGTATTTGTACTCTTAGACATATCAGAATCAAAATAAATCATGGAAGCCAGAATGTGTTTTGGGTCTGGATAAAATACTAATATCTGCCAATCCATATTAAAACTCAAAACACATTGTGGCTTCCATGATTTATTTCTTAATTAGATATTACTAAAGAGTCAATCTCACCTTGCTGAGCATCAACAGTTCCTGAGACAACAGGGGAGCCTACTCTTGTTGCTCGTTTCCATTTGTTGACCAAAAATTTCATTCTAAAACAGGAAATTGAAATAATATATATTTTAATACAGACTGTCAAAATAAACTTTTTGACTTGAATATTTCATAAATAAAATTATGCTATATTTGAAAAAGGAAACACGTCTCCAAAAATATATCATTATTATTACATAGATGTCTGTCAAATACTGATTTCCAAGTGAAATAAAGACTAGTATTTCATCCAGTGAAATAAAAACAAATTTTTTTTTCTTCCAAGAATGGCATTTTTTTGTAGGTTTGGCATAGAATATATCGATCAATATATTAATTCTTGATCAAATGAAAAGACTTTTGTTTTGTACATATATTCCATTAAAGCGATTATCATTAGCATAAATTAAAATATAAGCCAAATATTTCAAGATTAAAAATACTGGTTATTTGAAAAACAAGTTGCCTTAATTGTGTTGTTTGCGTAAACAATGGTGTTAAAAGCTATTTAACGAACTTAGCTACCCTTGCATTCTCAATATCAAGAATAAAACTCTTGTAACCAAACAATCACGTTAACTCATAATTAATTTTGGATATTCAAAATGCAAGAGCTGTTATACTATAATTACTCTTACCACATAAATACTCAATTAACATACTGCATATTCAGTATTGTATCCATTGATTACATATGGCACAATTTTCGTCAACATTTCATTTTAGAAAACATGATACAGATGTCATGTCTATAATTGTATAATAGTTACTGATATGGAGGGCAATATCAGGATATACAGACTGCCCAAGGGTCGCGGTACCGTACGGACCAGTGAAAATGATATTGCCCTAGCCAGTCTGTATCGTGCAATAGTGAAGGTCACATGGAGTGTTCAACCAATTAAATGTATGCTTTTTATTCTTATATACAATAAAAAGCAATATAAATGATATAAGGAAAGATACAACTATTTCCAAGTTTTTATTTTTGTTCTCAAAAAAAGTTTCTATGTACAAAATGTAAAACAACTTAAATGCAATGATAATAATTTTTCAGGGGAAATTGATACAATATAGATTAAAGGGTTTCTGATATTAAATAAAGGCACTATCATACTGACCTACACACAGCAACGACCACTCTAGCGGCACTACGGAAGACAGTAAACAATCTGGTGTGTGATGTGCGTGGTTGCATGTCTTGTGGTGATGGGAATGCCCCCATCCTAGCTATTAAAGCTAAAGTTGTCTGTTCACAGTCCTGGAAGCCACCCAGTAATAACAAGAGGTACTTCTTCTGGTAGATTAAAGCTTTCCTGTAGCTCTCAGCTCTTAGATATTTACCATATAGTCTTTGCATCTATTAATAAATATGATGAAATTATCATCAAAATCTTTAAAATATTGTTTTTTTTTAATTTAAATTATGTTCAAAAACATTTGCTTCCTGGAATGGGTTTGGAATAAATACAAATAAATAAAATACATGTATAGATAAAAAAAAAAAGTAATTTTATTAAGTTTTTTGTTTTATAGAGAAGAATCAAAGTATTGTTCTTCATATGTGTATCACTTCAAAAAACATGGTGCCACCCTCCCACGACAATGAAATAATTAAAATGCTTACCTTGAAATATTATTTTAGTTAAATTTGATCAAAATTGAAGCATACACAAAGCCAAATCACGTCTAATTTTTACGTTTCAAACTGGAAGTCTTCATATGAGTTTGACAACGAAATGGCACGAAATATAGCGAGAATGAAATTAAAAACAATAATTTCACTGTGAAATTATCATTTTTTTTTTTAACTCAGAACATTCTGTAATTCACAGCTATCTATATAATAATCCTTAAATAAATCACAACAAAACATTTTACCTAAATTTACAATATAAGAAGTCTTACTTTATCTTTGTCATGATCAGACATGACCCCAGATGTTGGCAAGGTTGACCTTCTATCACGTTCTATTTTTAGATCATGTTGTAATTGTTCTATCTGCCGTTCAGAATTATTGAGTGACAACTGAAGGGATAGCCTCTCTTTGGCCCAATCTGCTTTGTCCTCTAAATGTTTATCTGATAAATGTAACAAATTTGGTTCTCCATTCTGCAAAAAAAAAAAAATTAGTTCGTCATTTCTTTTACCACAAACTTAACTTTCCACACTTATGATGGTAGCCATCTTTCTTATCTTATCAATACAAAAAATCTTGAGCATTTTAAAGGATGATTACTCACATACAGTTTGGGTAAAATTAAAACAGTAATTTCTGTGAAGAAAGCATTTGCTAATATATGAACAGATTTTTTTTCTCATCCCTTGGATAAAGTAGCTCTTTAATTTAGGTGAAAAAGATTTTTCTATCTTACCCAGGCTCATGGGTAAGACAAGCTACACGGGCGTTTTCCATTGTTGAAGTGATTTGTCGATTTATCGATATACATCTGTGTCTTGGCAGTACTTTAAATGTATTTCATATTCTAACATGACCTCCTTCTTTCACTTTGTTAACAAACGAGCGAGTTATCCATTCGGTATAATCTCATTAGCACATGCGCCGGTAAATGTGACCAACTTTTCCATTGGCAGCATAAATTGTAACCCAAATAATGCCGATAGAGGGTGCAGTATTCTTCGAGTTACATAAATTGTGTGCGACATTTTCCACAAGCGTAAATATAAATTACCACCTTCCAATCACGGTATACTACTGTATTTGTACTCTTAGACATATCAGAATCGAAATAAATCATGGAAACCAGAATGTGTTTTGAGTTTTAACATGGATTGGCGGATATTAGTAAATTTTATCTGCCGATCCATGCTAAAACTCGCAACACATTCTGGCTTCCATGATTTATTTCTTAAATAAAATATATATGAACTCTGACCTGTACTGCGGTTTCTCTCTGTCTGTATCTCCACACCTCTTCCTCTAGTCTACCAAGTGTTTTGCGTAGTTCTATTTTCTCCTCTGTCAGTCTAGAGACAAAGTTTGTTAGTTCATTGTTGTGATGTAACACACGACCATTGACTGCATTCAGATCTGGTCTTGACATCAAATTTGTGTCAGTCTGAAATATAATGATATTGTTTAAAGCATCTCTAATATACATTTACATACACTATCATTGTTTGTTTTGGGAGAATATATCTTCTGTAGGGGGGCCCGGGTGGCTCAATGAGTGAGGTCATTGGATCTAACAACTCATACAAGCCTATCACCAATATGGCGTGGGTTCGCACCCAGATTTGTAAATTACAAAAAAGGGTGCACTCGACTTGCAGCCGTAAGTGATAAAGTTTACCAGTTGCTTGCCCAGGGTCGGTGGTTCTTTCCGGATACTCCGGCTTCCTCCACCACTAAAACTGGTCACCATGATATAGCTGAAATATTGCTGAAAGTGGCATTAAACACCAAAATTCAAAATTCAAATTCAATTCTATATCTCTTGTAGCAATATTGCATCCAAGCGAACACCAGGATGCCAAGAGAAGTCCATTTTGAGCAAACCATATCAATGGTAGTATGTTTATCAAAGATTTGTCAAAGTGACATCAATATATTTGTATGTTGGAAATCAACAATAATATGTTTGTATCATGTTTGTTGGTTGATAAAGGATATTATTGTGTGTAAAGATGAAAGGGAAAATTTTCAAATCATCGATAAAACTAATTACGGCTCACCCCATAGTTTATCTTAATATATATACTCAACTTAGTCACTATAAATAATCTGCTTTTTAATTTGTAACACAGAACCTGCTATATTCAGTGTAAGTGAATTTCAATGCAACTATTTTATTTTCAATTTTTTTAACCTGCGACAATCAAACTTAAATAAGACAGTACACATAGCTTCAATAAAACTGACCACCACGATATAACTGAAATATTGTTGAAAGTGGCATTAAACACCATAACCCTAACCCATAGTTTCAAACAAATTAGTTTTTATCATTTTATTTTCTAATAACAAGATATTTACCCCAGATTCAAATGAGAGTGGTACTTGAACATGTCTAAGTTCATTCAGTAGGTCTTTGACAGAATTCTGAATGGTTTCTGCCTCATCACAATCATCAGGACTGAAAGTAATAAAAACGTAGATATCAAATTGAGTGTGCACAACAGATTTCTGGAATAACCTTCATAAAGTAGGCTAATAATAGAAAGATTTGAAAGCTAAATAACCTTCATAAAGTAGGCCAATAATAGAAAGTTGGAAAGCTAAATAACCTTCATAAAGTAGGCTAATAATAGAAAGTTGGAAAGCTAAATAACCTTCATAAAGTAGGCTAATAATAGAAAGATTGGAAAGCTAAATAACCTTCATAAAGTAGGCTAATAATAGAAAGATTGGAAAGCTAAATAACCTTCATAAAGTAGGCTAATAATAGAAAGATTGGAAAGCTAAACAACCTTCATAAAGTAGACTAATAATAGAAAGATTGGAAAGCTAAATAACCTTCATAAAGTAGGCTAATAATAGAAAGATTGGAAAGCTAAATAACCTTCATAAAGTAGGCTAATAATAGAAAGATTGGAAAGCTAAATAACCTTCATAAAGTAGGCTAATAATAGAAAGATTGGAAAGCTAAATAACCTTCATAAAGTAGGCTAATAATAGAAAGATTGGAAAGCTAAATAACCTTCATAAAGTAGGCTAATAATAGAAAGATTGGAAAGCTAAATAACCTTCATAAAGTAGGCT
>MJUT01058264.1:177875-199154 GCA_002080005.1 Gigantidas platifrons
CCTCTACTATATTTTCTGTGTCAGTCTGTACTCTAATGTTATAACTACATGATGTACAACTAACCTCTACTATATTTTCTGTGTCAGTCTGTACTCTAATGTCGTCCAGTTGTACCTGTATGTTATGGAACTTGATTCTCTCAGCTTCTAACAGCTCACTAAGATAATGACTCTTCCCTTTCTCTTCATCCAGAGCTCCACTACAATAGTAAAATCTAATCTTACATGTCTCCTTACTTATTCATATTAAGATATTATATGCAAGTGTAGTCTTGCTTATTTCATATCTAACAAAAATACACTACTTAAAGGTTTGGTTGATGGTGTTTAAAGCCACTTTCAACAATATTTCAGTTATATCATGGCAATCTGTTTTCTTGGTGGAGGAAACCGGAGCACCCGGAGAAAACCAATGAACTGTCGCAAGTCACTGACTAACTCCACTACTTAAATATTTCTAAGTAACATACATAGTAAACAAGAGGCTCACATAAGTCTCTATAACTCACATGGTAAAGGCAATTGCTTGAAGTATTACCTACTGTAGGATATGTTAAATTTTGACCCCGAAATACTTGGAACTCATAGTCCATTGGGAAGTTGAGTCTTCATATCACAATGCTGCTTCATGCTAAATACAATAGCCTATATATTCCTGATTCTTAAGGAGATGGTTTTTAAATAGTGTTCTATTGCAGTCCATACTAAAGTTTGAATTCCCCTCCACAACCTGGGCTGGGCTTGGACCCTATACGACGATGGATTTTTTATTTGCACAAACTTTAATATACAATTATTTGTTACATGCATACCCCCCAAAAACATATTTTTAAAATGTTTTCCATCAGGTTGGATTCCTCTTCAGAGGGCCAGCACATTCAATTGTATAGGGTTATACCTACACATCACATTCATGCAGTACAACAAATATTGTAGAATTTCTATTACTGATTCTTCTAAAAATTACATTTATAACGATTTATGGTACTTATCTTCTCTACAGTCACCCCCTTTCCCCCCACAAAGGTAGGATCATCATTATTTGTAAAAGTGTGCATAGCTTTTTCCTATGGATGGGATTATCCTGACCATTTTTAGTTCTATTTGGTTCAACACCCCTAAAGGAGATATATGAACATAATAATAGACAATAGAAGACAGACAAGAAGTGATGGCATATATAGGGAAAATAAATTAGGACCAAAAGAAAAGAACAAAATGAAATTGTGAAAAATAAAACCCAGTGAAAGTTAGCATGTTTACAGCAATTACTTTTACAGTAATTGTGTTTACAGTAATTATGTTTACAGTAATCATTTTTTACAGTAATTATGTTTACAGTAAATATTTTTACAGTAATTATGTCTACAGTATTTTTTTTTACAGTAATTATGTTTTATACAGCAATTATGCTTACAGTAATTACTTTGTACAGTAATTGTTTTTACAACTAATTATGTTTACAGTAATTATTTCATCATCAGGAAGTAGTAGAAAATAAATGATGGAAGTAAAATTCTTAATAAATACAAACAGTAATCTTTGAACTGTGATTGTGAAGATACAATATACACTGATCATAAAGAGCAGAGAGTTGTACATGTGGAATATCAATGTTGGGTACAGTTAAGTTGATAAATTTATATAAGTACAAGCACTATCTACACAACAAACAATGTACTGACAACAATTATAGTACATCATAAAACAACAAGTGTTATCATATTTACTTATGTCCCTCCCTGTCTATACTGACCAATGACTTCATTCATACTACTACAGCCCTCTCCCCTTCTCTTTAAAATTGTGTTATGTGAAAGATTGCATTTTGAAAACTATTTTGAGTATATATTAAATATTGGGAAAAGATGAAAACTAGAGGCTCAGGTGAGCCTGTATCGCTCACCTGACATAAATAAGCCCTCATAAGAATGTCTGCATGCCGAATACATCTAAATTACTATTCAAATCCCATAGGGTTCTATGTTAAAACTATGTTTGCTCATGGCAGCCATCTTGGATGGAGGCCATGGTCACCAGACACAATTTTGAAAGTATACTACCCAAAGACCATCCATGCCATGTTTGCTTTAAATTGACTGACTGGTTTCAGAGGAGAAGACTAAAAAAAAATTTAAATAACCTATGTCCGCTGATGGTGGCCATTTTGGACTGAAATCGGAGTCACTGAACACAATTTTGAAAGTTGACCACCTAAGGATCATCAATGACATGTTTGCTATATTGGCTTACTGGTTTCAGAGGAAAAGATTTTTATTTGATTTTTTGTAATGGCGGACACCTTGGTTGGTGGTCGGGGTCACTGGACATAATTCTGAAAGGGGACCACCAAAGGACAATTTCACCATAGTTTGGTTCAAATTGGCCCAGTGGCTTAAGAGGAGTTGATTAAAATGTGAAAAGTTAACGGACGGACGACAGATGACGGACGCTCAGTAGTGACAATAGCTCACATGACCCTTTGGGTCAGGTGAGCTAAAAACAGAATATATGTTAAACTACTCCTTGCCATGTAGCTGCAGTTAAAATTTGAACTCATTTTGACTTATACTAAAGCAGCAATGGATAATTGAAGAAATTTCTATTTTTAGCAACAGCAGCCATCTTGAATGGAGGGCGGGGCTGTCGGACACATTTTTGAAAGGGACCCACCCCAGGGATCATCCCTGCCAGGTTTGATTTAATTTGGTTCAACGGTTTCAAAGGAGAAAATTTAAATGTGATCTTTTATCAAAATATGCCTAATTTGCATAATCGTTATAAATCGGCTGACAGAAAAATTTCACAGAAAAAAAGGGAATACCGTATATGTTAGACTACTCCTTGCCATGTAGCTGCAGTTAAAATTTGAGCTCATTTTGACTTATTCTAAAGCACCAATGGACAATTGAAGAAATTTCTATTTTTAGTAACAGCAGCCATCTTGAATGGAGGGGTGGGCCTGTCGGACACAATTTTGAAAGGGACCCACCCAGGGACCATCCCTGCCAGGTTTGGTTTAATTTGGTTCAGTGGTTTCAGAGGAGAAGATATAAATGTGATCTTTTATCAAAATATGCATAATTTGCATAATTGGTATAAACCAGCTGAAAGAAAAATTTCACAGAAAAAACCCGGAATATATGTTAAACTACTCCTTGCCATGTAGCTGCAGTTAACATTTGAGCTCATTTTGACTTATACTAAAGCAGCAATGGACAATTAAAATTTCATCCCCTCTTTTTTCTATGTTTAGCTTGGTGGCCATCTTGGTTGGAAGGGGCCATCCAAGGTCCATTCCACCAAAGTTTGGTTCAAATTGGCCCAGTGGCTTCAAAGGAGTTGATTAAAATGTGAAAAGTTAACGGACGGACGGACAACGGACGCTCAGTGGTGACAATAGCTCACATGCCCCTTTGGGTCAGGTGAGCTAAAAAGTACTGGAAAATTGTGCAAATATCATACATATGTGTGTACATACTATATAAGGTCATCCGTAAATAAATACTGGTTTGATGTATAACCATGACTTACATGTTAATCAAGAAACGTGTTGTGTGCACTAAATTTTATATTTACGTTTTTAGTTGTTTTTTTTAATATACTTTTTGAAGTGTGGGTAGGTAGATATGAAAATAATGAAGATTATCATAATTTTACATTTTGATAATCCAATTGAATTCAATCGAGATCAAGTGTTGCTTAAATGGCAAGAGTTAATTATTCCCTTTTCCAAAAAAATAAAGTAAAAAAATAAAAATAAAATAAAAAACAATGTAACGTCACAAATTTTAAGTAATCGGAAATAAATCCTTCTTTTAAATTTGTTAGAACATACAAATGTTCAATTAAATCTACTGCAAAGTGGATAGAAAGATATATTTTTTTTCTTACTAATATATCTGAATAAAAGCTTTCAATGCTAAAAATACCCCATAAAACATTTTTCTTTGGAATTTCTGATAAAATAGTCTGAATAGGGGCAGTTTTGGTAAGTCTATTAATTCACATTAAACCAACAAATATTAATGGATGACCCAAGTAAACAGTAAACTATATTATATAACACAGCACACACACACACAGACAGGCACTTACACCAAAGAATCCCACATCTCCCTGTAGAATAAAAATAATATATGTGTATATGAACATGCAATATGGATGGAACTTTATGTTTTAATTGATAATATGAATAAATAAAATTGGAAGAATTTATTTCAATCATGCTTGTAAAAAGAGCATTTATTAATTTTCCTAGTTTCAAAATCAATACTTTGTTAAAAATTATGTCCTGTGTTGGTGACCATAATGGATTTCAGATCCACATAAAAAATTCAAACTTTGCAATAGACCATCCAATCTTGTTTGCTGTTTCTAAGAAAAAAGCTATTATTCATTTCTCCAAAGTGTCCAATTGTAAAAACTAAATCTTGCAGTGGTGGTCATATTGGATTTCTGATAAGTGGAAAAATGAATTAATTTTTTAGGCACCATCCAATTACTCCTCATTCATAGTTTGGGTTCAATAATCTTGGTGTTAGGGGAGCTAAAATCTCAAACATAATGGGTGCGTATTATACATCAGTGCATACTACACAAAACCAATTATGGTAGATGGTGTCCACAGAAAACTTGACAACCGTGATAATATTGAGTACTACATCAAAATTCTTCACCAAATACAGTGAAATCTGTGTAAAATGAACCCTGAATATAACGAAATCCTGTATAAACTAAACTTGAAATAAAGTCCCAATGTAACAATTTTTTTGTTAAATTAACCTGTATAAATCAAACACCTGTCTATATTGAACACAAATGTTGTTCCAAAGGAGGTTTGATTTAGACAGGTATCACTGTATACCTAAAGGAACTTATGAATTAAACAACAAACAATAATATTGTACAAAAGGTAAAAAACTTGTGTTCTCAATATTTTTATTAAACGAATGCCATCATGCACCAAAGCTCTGTACCAAATACCTGAAGCACATGTGTTTCCAATCTTTTCACTAAACAAAGAAAGTTTAGAATGATACGTACGATACAGAAACAAATCTGCTCTGCTCCCTCTCTAGGGCCTCCTTTAGTTTGGAAATCTGAACATGTTGATTGGATAATTCTGTCTGTAGGTCAAGGTTACTGTTTTTCTCCCTTGACAACAAGGTAGACAATTCACTGTTTCTTTCACATTCCATGTCGTAACGTGACCTAACATCATCCTGCAGGATTTTTTCTTGCTGTAATTTATACTCCAACAGCTGAACTGTAAAAGTTATATATATAAAAATTAATTTGGAACTTGATTTTTCACCTTTTTTTTGTAGAGACGATTTAAAAAATTTCTAAAATAATTGAAATGCGGATCTATTTACAGTTGTGTCTAAAACACAATTCTGTAATTTCTGAGAGATAAGTCATTTGCCAGCCTTGATATCTGAAAAAAACCCACACAGAATTGGGAAAATTAATTGGCATACAATTAATGACACCCAGAGTTTACTGTTAAAGCTCACACAATCAAGAACCCAATACAGACAATGTTATCTAGAAAAAAAATTATGTATATCGATAAAAATTCTGTAACTTTCTATACAAAAGAGGTTGAAAACCACCACCCACCAACAAAACCAAGGTAATTTTGTCTATAAATGTTGTGAGAACATTTGAGATGATCACTTATCCTATATACAGTGGAACTTGTGCAAACCGACACCTGAGTTTTCCAACTTCCTGTGACATCCCACAAAAAGTTATGGTCCCAAAATATTTCTGTTAACAAAAATAAAACCTGAGTATTCCACCATCCTCCACAAATCCAACACATGGTCCCTTGGTGTGTCGGATTAGACCAGTTTTACTGTATTAAAGATCTTGATGCTATTTTATCTGTAATAACAATACCTTGTCTTTTAGCCTGTCTTTCTTTCTTAGTTGTCTGATCCTCTATAGTACTGAGTTGCTCAGTCATTTTCTCTCTTTCCTCTTGATGTTTCAGTAGAGAAATGTTGGTATGAGCTCTTAAATCTCTGATTTCAGCTAACATGGACTGTCGGTCAGCTTTAAATATCTGGTCTAGTGATGATTTTAAATGTTCTTCCTACAACAAAGACATAGAAATCTTAGAAAAAAAACTTAGATATCTTATTTAGTGAGCATGATGAGTTTCTGAAATGACCTTGCCAGTGTCTCTGGTTCTCCAATCTTAATTGCCCCTTCGGTTTTCTCTGACGTTTACTTAAGTTTTAATAATAATTGCATCATTTAGGAATTATAAATTTCATTAATAAACAAGATGTTGCACGCTACGTCGTGCTAAGAATACCCCCACTCAAAAATTCTAAGTCACATGGTAAACAGGATGTAGATGTGCAGTAAACCTGGAAAGGGGAGACACAGTACAAGTCACCATGCCAAAGCCACATATCAAATATAAAATCATTTCTTCCAATAGAAGCTGAGATATCTGTTACGAAAGTTTTCAAAACGGCAAACATGAAAAATTCTAAGTCGTGCGGTAAACAGGAAGTAGATGTGCGGTAAGCCTGGAAAGGGGAGACATGGACAAGTCACTATGCCAAAGTCATGTATCAAAAATAAAATAATTTCTTCCAGTAGCAGCTGAGACATCATTAACGAAAGTGTGAACGGACGGACAAGGTGATTGCAATATAGCCCCCTCTCTACGAGTGGGGGTATAATATATCTTTATAAACTATGTCAGTGCTGAAATACTGAGTACTGGGAAGACTATACCCCTCTGGAACTAATAGTCCATCAGTGGAGGTATCTGTATAACAAAATACTGAGTACTGGGAAGACTATACCCCTCTGGAACTAATAGTCCATCAGCGGAGGTATCTGTATAACAAAATACTGAGTACTAGGAAGACTATACCCCTCTGGAACTAATAGTCCATCAGTAAAGGTATCTATAAAACAAAATACTGAGTACTAGGAAGACTATACCCCTCTGGAACTAATAGTCCATCAGCGGAGGTATCTGTATAACAAAATACTGAGTACTAGAATGACTATACCCCTCTGGAACTAATAGTCCATCAGCGGAGGTATCTGTATAACAAAATAAGGTTTTACCATGTATATAGATAATCCATTTAGAATTATCGGTTGTTTTCATCTTGTGTGTGGAAACGTCTTGATTCACGAAAATAAAATTTCCCAAAAATTTCTCGTTAACACTACCAAGCTCAAAAACTGCCAGAACAAAAAAAAACTTTCATTGTTCAAAATTTCTATTTTGCAAGTGTATGGAAAATAATACAACCCTTTTTTGTGTTCATACCTGATTTCTGATCTTCTGTTCCAGTTTTTGCATGTCAGACAGATCTTCTGTCGGGTGTGATAGAACATGTGACCTCAACTCAGCCAATAGGGTATCTCTCTCTTTGGCAAATACAAAGCTAATGGCCTGCAATAGTTCTCCCCTCCAATCAGAAACATCTGGGCCCTGAAACAGAAATGTAATCATAAATGAGCATACAGACAAACCTGCCCATGCTGTCACCTCTATTAAGCAGTCACTTGTATTACTAGAGGCTCAGTGGGCTGAGCGAATTCTGCTTTGAGGAAACTTAATACAGAACCTTCCATAGGTGCTTCCAACCAAATTTCAGTTCATTTTGGCAAAGCAGTTTCAGAGAAGAGAAGAAGATTTTTAGAAATCGACCAATCTAAAACAAGAATTGCCTGTGGCGGCCATGTTTGTTAATGGATCAAAACGGAATGAGCAATCTCTATAGAGAACCTTCTATAGATGCTTCTTACCAAGTTTCATATCATTTGGCCAAGCAGCTTCAGAGGAAAAGCTGTTTTAGAAATCGACCAACAAGAAACAAGAATTGCCTATGACGGCCATGTGTGTTAATGGATCAAAACAGACTGAGCAATTCCCATAGAGGACTTCCATAGATGCTTCCTACCACGTGTCAGTCCATTTGGCCACGCTGTTTCAGAGGAGAAGATTTTTAGAAATCGGCCAATCAGAAACAAGAATTACCTGTGGCAGCCATGTTTGTGAATGGATCGGGACAAAATGAGTTATCTCCTTCCTACCAAGTTTCAGTTCATTTGGCTGAGGGATTTCAGAGAAGATTAAAATGTGAAAAGTTAACGGACGACAGACGCCAAATGATGGCAAAAGCTCACATTGCCTTTGGCAAGGTGAGCTAAAAAGGTCACCATTTCTTATCCTGCCATAGAAAAGTCCATATGAGAGGTCACTTGTCTTAGAAGACGACTGTTCCAAAGGTGTCCTCTTAATACAGGTTTGATTATATTGTTATTACATTATAAGTAACCACATCTAAGTGTTTCCAGCTGATTTCTAACCTCTGACTTTATTACAGATCAAAGTTCATATTATGTCTAGATTTACTAGACTGTCTTTAATATTGAGGTATCCAATTTATAAAATATTCCTATGGGGTTTAAAGAATTAAAATTATACACATATTGCATGGGCTAAACTGTTGTATATTATTCAATTTTTTTTAATGTATGTGGGGAAACGACCAGACGGTACAGAGTAAATAGTTTGTTTCTCAGACCAAGTCCACTTTGCACGAATATTGCATAAAACTGACCCTTTTTATTTCCTAATTTTTTAAACTTCAATCCAAAATGGAACAAATAAAATGATTACCCTGGTACAATCATCTTTAAAAGTTTAAATGAATATATGTGGTTGCTATGGCTGCCATCAATCAATAGTAACAGTTTTTCTTTTTGCATTGAATCAAAAAAGGTTAAAAGGGACAAAACATTTATCTTGCATGCTTTGGCATGAATTTTGTGCAAATTATATGACAAACATACTATCGCCTTCATTATCAGTCGTCATACAATCACGACAGCCCCTCAAAACTATCATATCAGACAATAAAGGTGAAATATTGACAAACATTTGTAATAAACAGAAAGTAACTCATTCACAACAATTCTATGCATGACATGTACAGTACTGAGTCAAAAGTCTTTCTGCACTAAAAATATTTCCCCATATATTTCATATTTAAAATTTGTGGTCAAAAAAACATTTCTTACTCGATTTTCATGAAATTTTCAGCATTAAAAGCAGTAATAAATATAGTTCTTCTTCTGAGAATTTTCAAATAATATTATTTTACTTTCCTTAAAATATGATTTAAACATGAAGTTTAATTTCCCCCCACCCTCTACCAACTATTCATAGAAAATTCAGACAAAGGAAATTTATATTTGTGTTTAAATCTATATGCTTGTAAATAAAAGTTAAAAAAAATAATATGAATATTAAAATATACTCTTATTAATTTTGCTTTTTAAGATGAAAAAGTTCAAGAAAATCAGAAAAGAAATGACTTCAGGAGAATGTTTTGAAAATAAGTGGTTTTATATGAAATATATCTGGAAATATCTTAGTGTGAAAAGACTTTTGACCTGTGAATGTACATGAAAATAATAAAATAGTGACAAAAAACAAAACACATAGTGTATTAACAGTACTTGTGATATATATTGACTTTTAAAAATAACTCACAAAATACTGAAAATCTCTATCTAGTGGTTCTTGGTAATATTTATACTACACATGGAAAGACAATGTTTACATTAATTATATGACACACTTAATATTTAGGTCAACAGTTATTAAATAAGGACTTTAGATGGTACTATCTATGATATACAATTGCAGCAAGATTCCCATTACATATTTTATGTGATTTGCGGCAGGTTGGTGGTTTTCTCCGGGTACTTCGGTTTAATTCACCATTAAAAACTGACCGCCACAATATCACTGAAGTATTGTTGAAAGTGGTGTTATACCCCATAACCTCCCCTAATTTCACATTCATTTAAAGGTGTGATCGAGTGATTATCGTTATTTCAGACCCAAATGTAGCTGATAGATGAAGGACTACAATCAAACCACTGAGTTCTAGTAAAATTCATCATCTATTTTTATATCTTCAACATCCAATGAGTTTATCATACAACCTGTAACTAGTTTAGGTATTGTCTTTGGAGATCCAGTTATCAAGAGGGGAGGATTGGGATCTCAGTTCAACCCCACCACATTTTTGTGCCTGTCCCAAATCAGGATCTGGATTTCCAATGCCATATGTCGAGGGTTTTTTTTCCCTGGTGTTCAGTGAGTTAAGGTAATATGATATTTTTAGCTTTGATGATATTGGTAGAATTGTTGACCATCACTGTTTAAACTTTCTTTTGTTTTGTTGATATTGGTAGAATTGTTGACCATCACTGTTTAAACTTTCTTTTGTTTTGTTGATATTGGTAGAATTGTTGACTATCACTGCTTAAAATTTCTTTTCATAAGAAATATTTTGAGAAATATGTATCTTTGTCACATTATAAATATACTGACATTTGATGAGATTATCACACCTGAGGCTTAATTTCNATCACTGTTTAAACTTTCTTTTGTTTTGATGATATTAGTAGAATTGTTGACCATCACTGTTTAAACTTTCTTTGTTTTGAAGATATTGGTAGAATTGTTGACTATCACTGCTTAAAATTTCTTTTCATAAGAAATATTTTGAGAAATATGTATCTTTGTCACATTATAAATATACTGACATTTGATGAGATTATCACACCTGAGGCTTAATTTCCCTTAATTAATTTCTAAAGTTTAATTTCTTAAAGAAAATGGTTTATTGATAATATTTTACAAATTATGATAATGACCTTATTCATTTGTTGACCAAAACTTTACCTAGCATATAATCAAGACAGTAACTTTCGAAATGTCAATGTTGGGGTTCTTCAAGTGGAATGGAGTGAGTGAGTGATTGTTGTTTAATGCCAACTCAGCAATTTTTCAGCTATATCATAGTGAGAACAAGTTAATTTTCAATGAGATGATGATGAGGTCTGCTTTGTACTAGACCAACACGCTGAGCTGGATTTTTACAGTGCTAGCTCACTGAAACAGCAGCCTGCGGTTAGACATGTTTCTCCACTCGGACACATTATCTTGATTCAGAACCAATAAGTCTTTGTTCTTTCTCCTTAATACTGCATGCTTAACAGAGAAGCAACAAATACCAATTTTATAGTCTTTGGTTTGACCCGATCGGTGCTCGAACCCACGATCTACCGCACTCGAGGCGAGTATGCTAACCAATACACCACTGATGCAGTTCAAATGGAATGGAATATTTTTTAATATTTGCATTTTTTTTAGTAAAGCTCTTTGAAATCTACCTTTTCTAATCCTCTAAGTTTATGAGTTTGTGCTAGAAGGTCTTTCAAGGATTGTATGGCAGATAACAGACTTTGTTTCTCACTTTCCCACGATGTTTTCAATGACTCGACATCCACCTCTTTATCAATCTGTGCTGGTGACATGTGACGATTCAGGAACTGTAACTCTGATATACTCAACATCTGTACACCCTCCCTGTGTAGACGGTTTATTAACATCTGAAAGAGAGGTTGCTTACTCTTAATAATCATACAAATTGAATAGCTTATCTGGCTTCACCAGAATTCCATCTATAAATCACCATGACAACAATTATAACAATTCAAATTTAACACCTACATTTAAGTGTTCATCTCTGCCTCATTAAAATTACATACAAACAAAACCCTAAAAAGGGTTTGACAAAAAGTATTCAACAAATAAATTGAATTTTTGTGGCTGTTCAAAGCCAGGATAACTAGTTCTTATTCCATTGCTAAAGTAAATTGTTGATTTATCGTCCGTGTCTTGGCAATATTTTAAATGTATTTCATAGCAAAATATATAGACCGTATCCTTAAATACTTCTGCAACAGCGATAAATACCAATAAAATTTCTTTGACCCACATTTCACATTTTCCAGAACTACTTTTCTTAGAATTTGGTCAAAGGAAGGTAATTTTTTTTATTTAAAAGTACACAAAAAGTAAACAAGGGCAATGCAAAGCGTGGCATATCCCCTCGCCTAAACATTCGACCCAGTGACCTTGACCTTTGACCTTGAAAATCAATAGGGTTCCAGATTCTCTAAAGGACTAAGTATGTACCAAGTTTGGTACAAATCCATTGAAGGATGTTGATTCTAGGGTGTTCGCAAGGATGTTATGGAAGGACGGACGGTAGCGTTACTATATCCCTTCGCAACTTCGTTGGCGAGGGGATAACTAACATTGACATGGTAGAAAAGGGGCAAAAAAAAAGAGTCTAACACTGTGAAAGGCACAAGATGGTAAAATCTGAGACACCCTCGGTTAAGATTTAAATCTTACCTCACGAGGCAAGCTAACGAATCACACAAAAAAGATGGATAATTTTACCTGTAATTTAGATGACACATTTTCGTCATATCCCATCTCTGTACTAGATACACCTGTACTTGCATCTGTGTTGTCAGTACCACTAGCACCCTCTGGTTGTCTCTGTAACGACTGCAGACAATTATCTAATTTTTCTGACAGGAAGATTTCAGACTGCAGACGACGACCAACTTCCATCGTCATGGTATCACCCAATACTATAACAGAAAATTCATAATAAAAAGTCTTAATAATATGAGAAGCAAAAGCACACACATGCATTTCCAATGTAAACAGATTTTGATCAGATTGGTTTTCAGGGAAGTTCTTTAGTGCTGGTTGAAGTCCATTGTTTGATATGGGAAACCCTACATCTTAAGTGTTGGTTAAAGTCCATTGTTTGAAATGGGAAACCCCAAAAATCAGGCAGATCAAAAATTTAAATATGAGAAGAACAATGCCATGCATAACTAAATCCCTGAAAGCTTCATTGAATTCCCATCACAGGTATCAATTGAATGTCAACGGACAGATGAACAGAACTCTTGAATACTATTGACCATATGCTTAACTGATGGGAGAGGGGGGATACAGGGGGAGGAGGGTATATAAATATTTTTACCTGGTTCTTGAAGTCTTGCCACTTCAATCTCCTGTTGATGTTTAGCAATCAATCTCTCCATCTCCTTGTTGTGTTCTTTCTCCATCTCCCTTCTCACTTCTCCTGTTTTTTTCTCCAACTCACTTTTATGGATCTGTTTCATATGTTCGACCTCATCCTCATATCTGATACGTAACTGAGCCAGGTTGGTCTCTGCATCTTGACGAGATCTATCCTGCATTGTTTGTATATGTTTGTAATGCTGCTGTGACAGTTCTTCTCTCAGCTCCATCACTTTCTATATAAAGATAAGAATTTCTCTCCTTTAGATTTTATCATTTTACAAAAATAAATATTTCAACTATTATTTGTTACAAAATGATAAATTTGAAGCTGCGGTGGCAAATTATACATGTGTTAAGGTAATAATACCAGTGTAACAGGACATGTCTGTCCATCAATAACTCAGGTAATCTAAGGAATAGTATCTTTATTGATGTTCTTCATCACACAGTCATATATAACTCTAAATTAAACGTAGAATATTAAAACTTCCATGACCTTTTTTTTAAAAGAAATTCTATTGGCTTTGCATTGAAGGCGAAGCTTGACATGTAAAAGTTATGGTGTTTAATGCCACTTTCAACATTATTTCGGTTATTTCATGGAGGTCAGTTTTATTGGTGGAGGAAACCGGCATGCCTAGAGAAAACCACCGACCTGTAACAAGTCACTAACAAACTTTATCAAATAATGTTGTATCGAGAACCTGAGTGGAATTTGAACTCGCAATGTTAGGGGTGATAGGCACTGATTGCATAGGTAAGTCCAACTACCATAAAATCACGACCGATGCTTTGACATGTAAGATGCGATGAGAAATTCATTACATATCAAGGACAGTAAGCTTATCAAAGATTTGCTAAGGTGACATCAATATAAGGTCATAATAGAAATCAACGTCAATATGTTTGTATCACGTCAATATGTTTGTATCATGCTTGTTGCTTGATTAATAGATATAATCACATGTAAAGATCAAAGGAAAAATTTACAAATGATCAATAAATTTGTATCATGCCAATTTCATCATAGATTCATCTACATTGTATATAGTGGTAGTCAGGTCAGTTTGCAAAGGCAACCTAGGAGCAGAGGGAAAAACCAGCAAGCTGCAAAAGGTACCTGGTACAGGTAATTGTCTAACACCTGGTACAGGTGGAATACACATTTTATATGTTGATTTAGCTAAAAAAGACAAAAAAGAAGAAATCAGTCAAACATGTATTAAGAGGTCAGCTTTGGGACAAAAAAAAAGGTGGTCTTATTAGACAGATGACTTCTAAAAAGATGTTCAATTCATATGCAATTTTCTATGACAGGACAAGAAAAAGGTGACCTTTTAATACAGGTGACCACTTAATAGAGGTGACTGTATGGGGAGGTTTGACTGTATTTTTATTTTCTTACCCTGACATAATCTTTAGCAGACATTGACACTGTACTTCTAAACAGGTCTAGTTCTGATAAGGCAGTTTTTAAATCTATCCTTAACTCTTTAATTTCCTTTGTCAGTTCTTGACGATCCATTACTTCCAGTTCATCATCCGAGTCTAAATGTTCACTTCTAATTTGTAGTGCTTCTCTCTGAAATAGTTTACATATTTTTTAATAGTGACACATTTTTTTGTTCCCATAGCAACTATAATGTTTCCATAGTGTCATATCATGGCCACTTACATAACTAATTCTCTCACTTTTCTTAAACTTCTACCAAGTCGAAAAGGATCAATTTTACTGCAATCAAGTTTAACTCAAAAACCATAACTGATATAGGACACTAGTCTGAATTCTTACTAGTTCAACTTCACTGAAACAACAATCAGTAGGTAGATATGTCGGTCCACTCTGAAACAACAGTCAGTAGGTAGATATGTCGGTCCACTCTGAAACAACAATCAGTAGGTAGATATGTCGGTCCACTCTGAAACAACAATCAGTAGGTAGAAATGTCGGTCCACTCTGAAACAACAATCAGTAGGTAGATATGTCGGTCCACTTTGAAACAACAATCAGTAGGTAGATATGTTGGTCCACTCTGAAACAACAATCAGTAGGTAGATATGTTGGTCTACTCTGAAACAACAATCAGTAGGTAGATATGTTGGTCCACTCTGAAACAACAATCAGTAGGTAGATATGTCCGTCCACTCTGAAACAACAATCAGTAGGTAGATATGTCGGTCCACTTTGAAACAACAATCAGTAGGTAGATATGTTGGTCCACTCTGAAACAACAATCAGTAGGTAGATATGTTGGTTCACTCTGAAACAACAATCAGTAGGTAGATATGTTGGTCCACTCTGAAACAACAATCAGTAGGTAGATATGTCGGTCCACTCTGAAACAACAATCAGTAGGTAGATATGTTGGTCTACTCTGAAACAACAATCAGTAGATAGATATGTCGGTCCACTCTGAAACAACAATTAGTAGGTAGATATATCGGTCCACTCTGAAACAACAATCAGTATAGGTAGATATGTCGGTCCACTCTGAAACAACAATCAGTAGGTAGATATGTCGGTCCACTCTGAAACAACAATTAGTAGGTAGATATGTCGGTCCATTCTGAAACAACAATCAGTATAGGTAGATATGTCGGTCCACTCTGAAACAACAATCAGTAGGTAGATATGTCCGTCCACTCTGAAACAACAATCAGTAGGTAGATATGTCCATTCACTCTGAAAAAACAATCAGTAGGTAGATATGTAGGTCCACTCTGAAACAACAATCAGTAGGTAGATATGTCGGTCCACTCTGAAACAACAATCAGTAGGTAGATATGTCGGTTCACTCTGAAACAACAATCAGTAGGTAGATATGTCCATCCACTCTGAAAGACTACTAGAAAATAATTTTGAAAGTCAAATAATTAAGACTTACATCAACACTTGGTTCCCTGCTGTTTCTCCATCCACCTTCTCTCTGCATCTCATCTAGAGCTACCTTAGCTACATGTAACTCCTGTCTCAGCTGATCTAACTGACCCTGTGCAGCAGCCTCAACTTGACCTTGGTCATGTGATATTTGACCTCTAATCTCATCTAACTCCATCCTCTTGGATTCTAATTGTAATGTCTTATTCTGAAGTTCAGATTTTGTTGTCTCTAGTTCACCATGCATTTCCATCATGATGCTTTCATTTTCCTGAAACAAATTGAGATGAATGATTTATTGAAGATCAATTTTATGTTTGTGTATAAATTCAAATTCTGTATGAGTTATGTCCCTTTCATGAAGGAATTTCTGTTTACAGTTGAATGTTTTCAGATTTATTTCAACACCAAATTCCTTGATACTTTTCAAATATTTTAGAGTTATCTAATAGTATTTTTTCCTTTGCATAAAAATTCTGCCATGCCATAAAAAATGAATCAACACTGAAATAATACTACCAAAAGATAGACAACTCCAATAGAAATAAGAAAAGGAAGATATATTTTTTTACATTCCGCATATAGGAAATGTTACCATATGATGTGTAGAAGTTGAAAGAACCATAGATTTTTTTAGAGAAATGTTCCAGTTATAAAAGGTAAGTTAGGATCACTCTGATCAAGTTATGCTCATCATTTTAATTCTTGCTTTGGCTGTCATACAAAGTCTCACAAATGTACAGGATTCTATAGCAGACATCCCACCCTTGTTTTGTACCACTTTTACCTTTCAAATGGACCCAAGGTATTCATCTTTATATCAATTGATTTCTACTCTCAGTTACCTTGCTATAGACATATAACAACACTATTTTTATTCACTAACTTTTTTCCCCCTTTTGACCCTCTTTGTCAAAAATGGGTGGTGCAATGACCTACAAAATTGAATGTTGTCTTCAATTTGTGGGTAATAACATGATTTAGGAGACGTAATTATCGTACAAGGATAAATTAAGTATACAATATGAACATCTATGACCTTATTATAATAGAATTGGGGGATGTAATGGTCATGATTTTATGGTAATTGGATTTACAACTACCTGTGCGATCAGTGCCTATCACCACTAAAGTTGTGAGTTTGAACCCCGTTCATGGAGAGGTGTACTCATGACAACATTATGTGATAAAGTTTGTCAGTGATATGCGACAGGGCAATGGTTTTCTCCAGGTATAGTCCATTTGAATGCTATAGACCACCTAAAAAAAAATAATTAAAAATTCATTTTAATTTTTTCTCTTCTTTTTTCTTCAAATATATATTTCAAATGTTTCTACAAACTCTGACAGTAACTTTCAGAATTTTTCATCCATAAATAAAAAAGTTGCCCATTAGATGTCTATGTTAAATATTTGCACTTGTATGTGTAATTTTCAGTGGAGTAAGCATGCTTTAAAGAACAGCACTCATACTATAAACAAAAATAAAAACATGTGCTTGACATGCAAATTTTATATATCATATGACTGACCATTTAAATATCAAATGGGCTTGCATGAATAGAGTTGTCCATTTAATTCAAAACACATGTATCAAGGTCATTGTCAATTGATTTTTAATTCTCATGGACACACTCTCTAGTTTAAATATATATTGAAGAATGCATAGAGCTTGACTTGCATGCTTTTTATTCAAGCAAGAGGCACTGTTGGTTTTATTTTTAATGAAATAAACAAATGGAAATTTATGCAATTTTCTGTAATGAATTTGAATGGGTTTGACTTTAACATAGTTTCTATATATGACTGAAAAACATGCACAAAATGAAAGCAATGAAAACATTATTTATGAACTTTCAATACCGTAAGTGAAATAGAAGTAACAATGTAGGCCTCAAAAGTAACTGTTACCCTCTTCATCTGTCTACATAATGACAAATTCTTGTAAATTAATAAACTTATTGTAGAAATGCTTTGTACTATATAGAATACTTTTTTTTAAGCGAAACAAAAATTAATATACCTCCACAGAATAAAACAATTCAAAAATGCATTTTATATTCTTTAACATTTATAAACATTTTTTAAACTTTATTTCATAGATGATAACAAAATCCATCTATTTTGTAATAAGGAAGACCCTAATTGCTGATATCATAATATAGTAACTGTTTGATAATCTACTATTTGATCCAATCATCAATAATAATCTCTGAATGGCATTTAAAGTTCACCTTGATTTCACAAGGCTATTTTCCATTGTCATTTCCAATCATCCTTTACATGTCATCTTCTTTGATATTTAAATGACAAGTCACATGCCAATAGTATATTTGCATGGGGAGCACATGTTTTATTTTTGTTTACAGTTTTAGTGCTGTTCTTTAAAGCATGCTTACTCCACTGGAAATTACACAATTACAGTAAGTGTAAATATTTAACATAGACACCTAATGGGCAACTTTTTTTTTTTATCTATGGATGAAAAATTCTAAAAGTTACTGTCAAGAGTTCGTAGAAACATATAAAATATTATGTGAAGAAAAAAGAAAAGAAATCTTTAAAATGGATTTTTAATTAATCTTTTTCAGGTGGTCTATAGCATTCAAATGGACTATACTCCAGTTTCCTCCACCAATAATACTGACGGCTATGATATAACTGAAATATTGTTGAAAGTGGCATTAAACACCATACACCAATCATATACATGTAATAGAATTGACATAAAGTTTGTTTTACCTGTAATTGAACTTGTAGTTTTGAAACAGCTGACACAGCATCTCCTCCGCCAGATACAGTCTGGAGTTGTCTAACCTGTTCCTGAAGACTTTCTATAACTCTAATGTTCTCAGATTTATCATTCTCAGCCTGCTGTGTTAAATATGTTAACTCCTCTTCTTTTTTCAGAGCTACTTGGTGAATTTCTTGTTTCATGTCTTTAATCATTTTGTCTTTCTCCGTCATTAATTCTTGGATTTCTAACTTAAGTTTGATGTATTCTTGATCTTTTTGTTCAACAATGTGTAACTGTTGTTCACTCAGCTGGACAGCTTCCTTCAACCTCTGTTTCACGTCACTCATCTGTTCAAGCTTTTCTTCCGTGTCTTTTAATCTAGAATACGTGGAGGACAAATCCCGCGAAGTCTGTTCTAGCTTTTCTTGCTTTTCTTGCAGCTGTGCAAAAACATCCTCCCCTGATTCAAATGACCCAACTTTTTGTAATTCCTGCTGTCTTTTGTTTTCATGATCTTTCATTTTCTTTCTCAATTCTATACAGTCATCTTCCAGGTCCTGAATCATGCTATCTTTCTGGTTCAGTTCAGCTTCATACTGATCAAGTTTGTCTTTCAGGTGAGCATATTCATCTATCTTTTCTTCAAAACTAACTAGTTGACTTTGTAGAGATTGAATCTCTTCACTCTTGGCTTGGATGACATTTTCTTCTTCTGTCTTAGCTGTCGCTAACTGAATTTCAACAGATTCAATGTCTGATTTTAACTGGTCTATGACCTCATTCTTTGTACGAAGTTGATCATCCATAATATCTATTTTTGCCGTCAGTTCTGAAATAGTCTCCTCTTTCTCCTTCAAGACAACATCCTCAACTTTAACAGGCAATCCAGAATCAGCCTTGAAATGAGCAAGTTCTTCTCGTAATTTACTGATTTCTAAATCTCTAGCTTCAAGTTGCATCTTTGCAGTTTCTGGAACCCCATGAACATCGGCAGCAAGTTCAGCTGTTATCCCTTCCTCCTCAACCAGTCTCATAGGTGCCTGAGTGTTGACAGCGAACATTAACTGTTGACTTTCTGATGCCATCGAAGGTTGTATGACTTGCTGACTGTCCATACTAGCTAAAGGTGCTCCTTCCATTTCTCGAGTTTTCACTTCCTGTTCAGCAGCGTGTGTCAAGACAGCTAACTCTAACTGAAGAGATTGAATCATATCCTCCTTGGCATCAATTTCTTCTTTAGAGTATGCCATATTTAACTGATGTTCTAACAGTGCTGATTGACATTTCAGTGCTTCTATCTTCTCGTCCTTTTCATCCATTACTTTAGCAATATCTTCTGGTCTCATGTTTTTTCGTAGTTTATTAATTTCTTCCGTCAAAATATTGATTCCTTCTTGATTGTCAGCCGATTTCAATCTTTGTCTTAAAGCACCGATTTCTTCATGTGAAATTCTCAGTTCTTCTGTACGATCGTCACGAACTTGTATCCTTAAAGCAGCCAATTCCTCTTTCAATTTGAAAATTTCATCCTTATTTTTCAGTAACTGTTCATCACTCTCTCCATAAGTTTCCATTTTCTGTTTTAATTCCTGTATCTCGTTCTTCAATTTTTGAATTTCTTGATCCTTTTCCCTCAGTAAAATATTAGGACCAAGCATTCCTGCTTCCTCCAATTTTCTTTGCAGATTTTCAGCTATACTTAAATGTTCAGTAACAGCATCCAGTTGCTCTTTCATTTTTGCCATTTTAGTCTCCTTTTCAGCAGACTCTGTCTCCTTCTGAGAAAGTTCAGCCTCCTTTTCAATCAACTGAGCCTCTTTCTCAGCTAGTAATTTTTGAGTATCTTCTTCTGTTGACTTTACAGCTGTCAGTCTCTCAGTCTCTTTCTCTAATTCAATCACTTTTTCTTGCAATTCTTTCATCTCTGACAATGTAGCCTCCTTTTAAAAGATCATAAATTCCAATTATTTGACCAATTTAATCTAGAATAAACTTTAAAATATTATTTCTCTCAATGAATATCTATACAACAGTAGAATAAAATTACATTGTGTTGATTGGGCGTATTACTTAATACATCATATTTATCATTACTTTATAACCCAATAAAATAATTTACCATCAAGTTCAACTTTTAATTTCATCTTTTTGCATGGTTTTTTCTATAAGCATTTATCAAGAAAAGTAATAATGTGATTTGTTCTTCTGTTCTTTCTATTTATAGTAACAACAACCATATTTGTTGATTGACAGGGTCATCAGACAAGATTTGTAAAGTAGACATTCTCAGAAGAATACAAGCAGTCGGTTTCCTAATTTGCTTTAAATAAAACTGTTGTTTCAGAGATTTTTTTTTTTTTTTTTTTACAATTTTTTACCACTCCTTGATGGATGTATAAATTCTAAACAATGGCAATAACTGATGTATATTATCATTCAAAGCAAGTAAGATTAAAAATGTTTTCAAAGTATATTTTGATAACCATATTAGATTGTTGGTAGTGTGTCTAATGTTCTCTATAACCATATTAGATTGTTGGTAGTGTGTCTAATGTTCTCTATAACCATATTAGATTGTTGGTAGTGTGTCTAATGTTCTCTATAACCATATTAGATTGTTGGTAGTGTGTCTAATGTTCTCTATAACCATATTAGATTGTTGGTAGTGTGTCTAATGTTCTCTATAACCATATTAGATTGTTG
>MJUT01058264.1:199241-223336 GCA_002080005.1 Gigantidas platifrons
ATAACCATATTAGATTGTTGGTAGTGTGTCTAATGTTCTCTATAACCATATTAGATTGTTGGTAGTGTGTCTAATGTTCTCTATAACCATATTAGATTGTTGGTAGTGTGTATAATGTTCCCTCTAAAAAATTCTAACTAAAAAGTGGGAATTATAAATTAGTCGGAGAAAACGACACTTCATAGTATACAATGTAAAGTAGCCCCCCTCTTAATATGTCACTTCTACCAAAGACCATCCCTCTTATCAGTGATTTGCGGGTACTCCGGTTTCCTCCACCAATAAAACTGACCGCCACGATATAACTGAAATATTGTTGAAAGTGGCGTTAAAATACTGTATATTCGGAAATTATTGCGATCTTCGAAAATGTTCACAGATTGCGATTTTTATTATTGCGAAGCATGAAGTCCTCCAGTACAAATGGATACTTATGATTCCGAAATGCGAGGTTTAATTATTGCGATTTCACATCAGTCGCATTTTTCGCAATAATAAAAACATCGCAATAATTTCTGAATTTACAGTACCATATCAGGTCTGATGTACTGAAACAGTTAACTACTAATAAATTGTCCAAGTTAAGAGAGGTCACCCCTCTTATAAGGAGTCCAGGTCAAGAGAGGTCACCCTCCTTATAAGGACACTTATTTCATTACAGACGGCATGGTCTTATAAGAAGGGGAACTACTGTAACATAGCACCAGGTGTATTGTAAACATCCAAACTTTCTTACCTGTTGTTCTAACTTTTCATTCAACATATACATTTCTTACCTGTTGTTCTAACTTTTCATTCAACATATACATTTCTTACCTGTTGTTCTAACTTTTCATTCAACATATACATTTCTTACCTGTTGTTCTAACTTTTCATTCAACATATACATTTCTTACCTGTTGTTCTAACTTTTCATTCAACATATACATTTCCTCAGCCTTCTCTTCTATAACATTGTCTTTCTCTGCCAGGTCTCTCCTCAGTCTAGCTATATCTAATTCTAACTTCACCTGACAAAAACAAACATACTGTGTAAACCATTATTACTTTAAATCCTACATAAATGATGTTTTATAGCTATTTTTCAAGAACAAATATGAAGCAATGTTTAATTCTTTTTTTGTGTTAGAAAAATATAATGTCAACAGGAATATTATGTCATCAGGGATTTCATTTCAACAGGAATATCAGGTATTCTGTTATCAGGAATATCAGGTATTCTGTTATCAGGAATATCAGGTATTATATCACCAGTAATATTAGGAACAAATATGTCAACAGGAATATCAAGAATATTATGTCATCAGGAATATCAAGAATATCATGTCATCAGGAATATCAAGAATATTATGTCATCAGGAATATCAAGAATACTATGTCATCAGTAATATTAGGAACAAGCATGTCAACAGGAATATAACTTCAACAGGAATATCAGGAATATTATGTCATCAGGAATGTCAGGAATGGTATGTCATCAGTAACATTAGGAACAAATATGTCAACAGGAATATCAGGAATATTATGTCACCAGGAATATCAGAAATATTATGTCATCAGGAATATCAAGAATATTATGTCATCAGGAATATCAAGAATATTATGTCATCAGTAACATTTGGAACAAATATGTCAACAGGAAACATAAATATCAATAATATTATGTCATCAGGAACATCAAGAATATTATGTCATCAGGAACATCAAAATATTATGTCATCAGGAATATAAAGAATAGTATGTCAACAGGTATATTTATACAAACCACAGATTCATCATCAGAATGCTTTTGCGTCAGTTCCTGTGTCAACATATCTATTTCTTTTTCTTTCTCTTCTAACATTGCCTGCACCATGTCAAAATCTTCTTGTAACTTATTCTGTGAAAAAAATATATAAATCTCATTTGGCATATCTTGGTTACCATTATAATGAAATGGAATATGTTGCTGCAGAAGTCAATAAATACACAGTTCCTTTACTTTAATTTATATCTTAGTTTAATATTAGATGGTCTCTCATGTTCATTTACATCCATATTATTTCTTACTGCAAGCAGTTCCTTTACTTTAATTTGTGTCTAAGTGTAATGTTGGCTAGTACCCCATGTTAATTTACATCCATATTCTTTCTTACTACAAGCTGTTTCTTTACTTTAATTTGTGTCTAAGTGTAATGCTGGATAGTCTCTCATGTTTACTTACATCCATATTCTTTCTTACTACAAGCTGTTCTTTTACTTTAATTTATATCTTAGTTTAATATTAGATGGTCTCTCATGTTCATTTACATCCATATCCTTTCTTACTACAAGCTGTTTCTTTACTTTAATTTGTGTCTAAGTGTAATGTTGGCTAGTAACTCATGTTCATTTACATCTATATCCTTTCTTACTACAAGCTGTTTCTTTACTTTAATTTGTGTCTAAGTGTAATGTTGGCTAGTACCCCATGTTCATTTAGATCTATATTCTTTCTGACTAAATATCAGGGATGATTCTGGTTAGAAAATAAAATACTGAAAATAACTGAAACCATCAACACCCATTTTCAAAAGGTCCTTTTTTAACTGTTCTGTGTCCTGCAACTTGCAGAATATTTTTATCAGAGGAAAAAAGTTAAAATCAGTTAATAAATAACTGAGAAAAAAATCATCCCTTAGTTATTAACTGCTGAATGTTTTATTTTGTAATATTTTTTTTTCTTAATTCTGAAGATAAGAAAAAACTACTAAGAAAACTAGTATTGTTGATATTAAATACCTGGAAATCAGTGAGACTTTCTACTTCATGGTTTAAACCTTCCATCTGAATGCTTAACTGATCAATGTAAGATTCTTTCTCTTGTAAAACATCGTTCAAATACCCAATGTCTTCAGTCTGAAGAAAAAATACTACTTGAGTGATACAGATGTACCTGTCTCAACTGAACCCTGAATAAACAGGGGGATCCAGTTTACAATGATCTAAATTATCAATGTCTGATAGCTTTGCAAATTTAACTTGAGTATTCCAATCACCTGTCTATTCTAAATTATCAATGATTTGTACATTTTCCCATTGATCTTTTACATGCAATAATATATAAATAACATATAGTTGAGAGGGTGATAGATCAGATTGTTATCCTGCAAAAAACATTGTCAACTGAGGCAAAGCTGAGGTTGACAATGTCTTTTTCAAAGGGTAACAATCTGATCTATCACCCTCTCAACTATATGTTATTTAATTTATAATATTGAATGTTTTCACTTTCTCGTTTGCAATGATGTTTTAGTTTTCATTTTAATGGGTTTTTTTTCATTTTAATGTTTAAATTGATTCATAATCATCAAATTGAGTCTAAATGAGAGGGTGACAGTCAAAAAAATTGTTACCCGCTGAGCTATGTGTCAGAGCAGAATGTTACCCTCGTTTTATCCAATAAAATTACAGCTTACATACATGAAGTATAATAATAGATATTATCAAGCAACTAGCATGATATTAACATAATATCACTGATTTTTATAGATGACGTTATAATGATGTCACTTTACCAAATCCTTGATAAACATACTACATGTATCATTGATTTATTTTACTCGAAATAGATTTCTCATCACATCTCTTATCTCTGGGTTTGCCTTTGATGTGAAATTCCTCTGAGAAATCCATTCTCACAAAACAAATGAACGATAGAATATAATAATCAAGATTAAAATGCTAAAATGTACTTTCAATATAAAAATTAAAATCAATATATTTTACAAAGCATATTTCTGTAGTACTGATGAATAATTTCACATAGCAAAAATTAAAATACAATAATTCATGTTTCTTGTTTGTTGGGGGGGGGGGGGCTTTTGCCCTGTTCCCATAAATATCATATCTTCAGTTTCTCATCAAAAACTTAACCATGATCATATTATTAATTCAGAAGACAGTACAGTTGTCCAGATCAATCTTCCCTTGTAACACCGCCACCCTCACTTACGGCCAAAATATCGTCTGGTCCTAAGTGGTGGAGGTATAACAAGGGAGCACTGTACATACATATGCTGCATACTAAATTAACAAAATTATATAACCCACCTTTGGAGGAGGTTCTGTTTTCACTTCCAGCTCTGTCTTTAGAGCTGTTATTTTTTCCTCCCTGTTTGTAAGACTACTCTTCAGCTGTTCTACTTCCTGTTGCAGACTAGATATTTCATTGAATTGGTTTGATACAGAATCTTCTATTTCCTGTTGTAGACTTGTCTGTAAATAAAGATACCATTGTTAACTTTAGTGAAATACCCCATAAAGCTAAAGGAGAGTGGGGTGTGGATTATTAATATTTATCGTCAATTTCAATATTGTTACATCAGGACTTTCAATAAAGGGTGGTACCAGGTACTTTTACCCACCTAAAATTGTCTTTGGCACCTCCTGATTTTATAGAGTGTTGTACAAGATATTCATGAAAATTGTACAAATTTTAATAAAAAGTACCACCTGTAAATAGTGAAGTTCTGGTAGACTTGAAAAATATTGAAAGCCCTTTGACATTTACCATGTGTTGGTCAGTTTTATTTGTGGAGGAAGACGAGGTATCTCCATCAGCTACGCTCATAATCAAAAGATAGGAAAGCCAAATAACTTCAAAGTCTTTAGGAGCAAGTCAACCAATGGTTTAAACAAGACAACCAAAATCAGCTAAAGTCACATATACATGTCTGAGGGAGCAAGTCAACCAATGGTTTAAACAAGACAACCAAAATCAGCTAAGGTCACATATACATGTCTGAGGGAGCAAGTCAACCAAGGGTCTAAACAAGACAACCAAAATCAGCTAAGGTCACATATACATGTCTGAGGGAGAAAGTAAACCAAGGGTCTAAACAAGACAACCAAAATCAGCTAAAGTCACATATACATGTCTGAGGGAGCAAGTCAACCAAGGGTTTAAACAAGACAACCAAAATCAGCTAAGGTCACATATACATGTCTGAGGGAACAAGTCAACCAATGGTTTAAACAAGACAACCAAAATCAGCTAAAGTCACATATACATGTCTGAGGGAACAAGTCAACCAAGGGTCTAAACAAGACAACCAAAATCAGCTAAAGTCACATATACATGTCTGAGGGAACAAGTCAACCAAGGGTCTAAACAAGACAACCAAAATCAGCTAAGTTCACATATACATGTCTGAGGGAGCAAGTCAACCAATGGTTTAAACAAGACAACCAAAATCAGCTAAGGTCACATATACATGTCTGAGGGAGAAGAAACTTTGTTTCAATAATAATACCATTATTTAAGAACTGTACATTTCAATAATAAAAACAGTCAAACCTGCCCATGCAGTCACCTGTATCAAAAGATCAGTTTTTTCTTATCTTGTCATAGAAAATTTCATATGAATTGAACCTGTCTTTAAGGCCACTTTTTCTTTGTTCCAAAAGTGACCACTTAATATAGGTTTGACTATGTATATAAATATTAAAGTACTTATTTTTTCATTATTTTGATTATTATACAAATAGTAGTGCATTAACCACATGTATCATTAACAAAATCTATGGTAGATTAATGTATACTATACAGTCAAGGAAATTAGGAATTTGAATCCACAGGACCGAACTAGATTTTACAGGACCGACAATAAAATAATGATTTAAAAAAAAATAATAATAAATTAATTTTATTTAAAAAGTCTCATATTGATTACATTAAACTTACAATCACAAACAGCAATATCTACAATTAGACAGCGGCGTAAAGGTTAGCGTGCGAGTGCTCATGGGTTCGTGCTCCGGTCGGGTCAGACCAAAGACTATAAAATTAGTATTTTTTGTTTCTCTGCTAAGTATGCAGCATAATAAGGAGAAAGAGCAAAGACTGGTTGGCTCTGAATCAGTATAATGTGTCCAAGTGGGATGACAATTTGACACTATGTCCATAAATATATTATTGTATACAGTATGATCATATTCATTAAATGTATATTTCCACTTTAAAATTACAAAACCATTTGTGACATTAAAAATTACTAAATGAAATACTCATTCTATCTAAACAAATCAAATGTAAAAAAAAAATAGAATAAAATAATAGCTCTATGCTACAAGAAAAAGTATAATTAGAAACCAGAATTTAGAATCACAAAAGAATATATATATAGCTCTTTTGGTCCATTGGCCTCGATGCACCAGTTGCAGACCATAACATTTTGTTCAACATTTGTGATGAAGCCAGGGTTCTGCTTCCAAGAATCAACTCTTTAATGGCTTTCCTGGTATGGCTCCTGCCTTATACTGCAAGAATGCCATGACCACCGTGCTTTGAAGTAATAAAATGTTCCGAATTAACGACGATTTAATTATTTTACGACATCAAAATTTTATGACAATAACTGTCGTAAATAGTTAGTTTTGCCAAAAGTGATTATCAATTATGATATATGTATTATTTATTTTAGATTTTTCTTGATCTAAAAATAACAAATAAAAGAGAATTAGAAATATTTTTAAGTTGAATTTACCAAGAACTTTGATTTATCTATTCTTAAAGGCAGCGGCTGACTAAAAAATTTACCGGACATTTGGTCCGGTGAGTTAAGGAAAACTACCGGACCGCCGGGGAATTTACCGGATGCGGTCTGTCGGTCCGGTGCCAATTTCCTTGACTGCTATATATATCCTTCTACTCCTATGTTATTTCTCATTGTTCTATACATAGATCTTATCAAATGGTACAAAATGTGTTAACAGACAGTTGTCATAATTACCAAAAATATTTTCTCACATGTAAAATTTATTCCCAATTCTAACCCCTGCACTACAAAATATAAAATTTAGTAGAACCTAACAAATTTTTCTGCTATTCAGATTTTAAATTTCCTTTTTTTTTTCTCTTTTATAAACCTCACAAAATCTTAAAATGTAAATTTTTACCATAAAACAACCTCCCAGTCGTATGTGCTGAAATAGAATTAGTACATAATCACACTACCTAACATTTAATTAGAAAGGATATGGATCTACAGGTACATGAGAAACTATCCAACATTACATTTAGACACAAATTAAAGTAAAGGAACAGCTTGTAGTAAGAGAGGATATGGATCTAAATGAACATGAGAGACTATCTAATATTACACTTAAGACACAAAATCAAGTACCAGTAAAGGAACAATGCTTTTAGTGCTGTTCTGCATTTTGCATATAAAGAGAGGTGATATTTTTCTAACATATATCTACATACCGAATATTAATACTTCAATGTCAATTTATTGCAGTAGTCATGGAGATAAATTATGGATGATTTTCCTATATTTTCCCGAGGATTCAAGGGATAAATATATATATGTACATGCATACAAAATCTTCTAATATTTCATGTTTTATTGTCAACGAACCTTTTCAGCAAAAGAAGCACTCACTCCTGGCATCTCAGAATCAGTTATAGAGCCATCAGAGGTGTGTGAAGCTCTGATGAAATCTAAGTTACGTCTGTCTACTTCACCTTGTAACCTTTCTACTTCATCACGCTGAGAAGGTAAATAATAAAAAAAACAGTTTTTACCAAAAGGACAACATACATGTATAATTAACATTTGAATAAAAAAATTATCTCAACCTGAGATCCAAAGATCTTAATCTTGATCAACACAATGTGTCTGAGGGCATAATGTGAAATTTATACAAGAAAATGGACCTTAAGGTGGTAACTAACACTACAGGGAGATAACTCTTTAAAATCAGTTGAACGTTTTGATCATATGATGTTTGTATACAGATTTCAAGCATCTCGGTGATCAAAACCACTGAGAGAAAAGCTGCTATGTGGCTAGTGAATTTATAGCTCTGAGTCTGTTGGTTGGAATTTGCTAAAATTTTGATATTTATTACAGTGGATATATTCAAACTACACTGCCAAAAATATAAGAAAATTAAACGAGCAGATCAAATTTTACCTGAAGTACCTTAATCAATGTTTAATGGTCATTTGAAGCTTTGTCTCTTCTTCTTTTTCTTGTTATCATATTTTCATTTTCATTTCTTATTATTTTTTTTCTTTTATTGTTATTTTTTTTTCACTTTCTTATTTTGTTCATTTTTTCTTTATTGATATTTTGTATGCATATTGAGATATATTACATATATGAAATGTATGAAAATTTAACAAACAATTAAAAAGCATGTGATTTTTTTTTTAATCACAAACAAAAGTAAAAAAATTAATATATTTAATGCAAATACTTACTAGAATAAATAATCTGTCTCTTGTGTGTTTATATTTGTCATTATATATTTCGTTTTTATTATTTGACCATTTATTTATTTATTATTTTTATTTTTTCTGAGACAGAAAGCACTTAAGGATAGATCGCAATTTTTGTTCGGCTCATGAAAAAATAACCTCAATCAGGTTGTACACATCGTGTAACCCACGTAGGGGGTTACGCATGGGTGTGTACAACCTGACTGAGGTTATTTCGAATGAACCGAATAAATAATTTCTATCAATCCTTATAAATTAATTCAAACTTTTTTTGTTAATGATATTGAAAAATATATTTATTTTTCCAAAATAAGGCAAATAATCGGAAATAAATTTAAATAACCCCAATGTTACCTCATTTCAAGAAAATCACCAATGACAACGGCATGCGACGCCTTGAGAACAACATCTATTTTCAGATTCCGTACATATGAAAATAACCTCAACTTTTTAAACCAATCAGAACACGTATAAAATGACATGTGACTCTAAAATTAATTTATTACTAGATGTGTCGGAATATTAAATATTAAATATTAAAGAGGCTGGCAAATGTGTCATCCTTTTTTAATCCCCTAAGTAAATATTTGGCCAAAGTTAAAAGTCCAAGGTGCATAAATTAGCCCAAAATCATTCAATCGGAACAAAATTCAAACTTGATCGGTAACTCATCACTATACACTCACATACCAAAAATCAAGTTAATATCTCAAATCATAGTGACAACTAAATATTTGGCCAAATTTCAAAGCCCAACGGCTGTAAGTTGGCCAAAAATCATTCAACCGGAATGAATTTCAAAGTTGATCTGTAACTTATGATTATACACTCTCAGTCTCATACCAAAAATCAAGTCAATATCTCAAATCATAGTGAAATAAAGTGGTGACAACTAAATATTTGGCCAAATTCCAAAGTCCAAGGGCCATAACTTGGTCAAAAATCATTGGACTGGAACGAAATGTAAACTTGATCTGTAACTCATCATTATACACTCATATACCATAAATCAAGTCAACATCTCCAAGCATAGCGAAAAAAAGTGGTGACAACTGTTTTATTTCGGAATTACGGGATGACGGACATGGGTAACACTGTATGTCCCGGACACTTAGTGGCGGGGACATAAAAATAAAAAATGTCCAAATTATACTAGAGGCTGAGTCTGTGTCACTCACCTTTCATTCTGCTTTGAGGAAACTTAATACAGAACCTTCCATACATGTAGATGCTTCCTACCAAGTTTCGGTTCATATGGCTAAGGAGAAGATTTTTTAGAAATCAACCAATCAGAAACAAGAATTGCATGTGGTGGCCATGTTTGGTAACCGATTGGGACAAAATGAGCAATCTTCATAGAAGACATTCCATAGATGCTTCCTACCAAGTTTCGGTGGTAGCCATGTTTGATAACCGATCGGGACGAAATGACCAATCTTCATAGAGAACATTCCATAGATGATTCCTACCAAGTTTCAGTGGTAGCCATGTTTGTACACCGATCGGGATGAAATGAGCAAACTTCATAGAGGACATTCCATAGATGCTTCCTACAAAGTTTCAGTTCATTTGGCCAAGGGGTTTCAGAGGAGAAGATTTTTTAAAATCGGCCAATCATAACAAGAATTGCCTGTAACGGCCATGTTTGGTAATGGATCCTAACAAAATGTGCACTTTGTAGAAAGAACCTTGCATAGATGCTTCTTACCAAGTTTCAGTTCATTTGGCTGACGGTTTTCATAGGAGAAAATTAAAATCTGAAAAGTAAATGGATGACAGACGACGGACGCCATGTGATGGCAAAAGCTCACATTGCCTTTGGCAAGGTTAGCTAAAAAAAGGAAATATATAATGACAAATATAAATACACAAGAGACAGATTATTCGGTCTAGATACTTACTAGATTAACAATTTCTTCTCCTGAACTAAGTTTATTTAACTCCTCCTGTAGCTGGTGAACTTGGTCATTTAGATGGTCTATTTCCTGGTTTTTCTCATCCAGAAGATTTTGTGTGAAGGGAGATAACTCCAGTGGTGACTGGTTCTCCAATGACTTCATTTTGTCCTGAAGACATACATTTTTAACAATAATTATATTTTTCTAACAAATTTTACCTTAAGCAATTTACATAACATAACACTTTACATTGTTAAACAGACCTATTTCAAAGTACAAATACTCTGTGAAAATAAAATGTAATCAAAATAGGTTTGGCTAAGGGATTATGGTATCTAATGCCACTTTCAACAATATTTCAGCTATATTGCGGCAGTCAGATTTATTGGTGGAGGAATACAGAGTACCCAGAGAAAGCCACCGAGCTGCCACAAGTCACCAACAAACTTGATCACATAATGTTGTATTGAGTACACCTCACCTGAGAGAGATTCAATCTCACACCTTTAGTGGTGATAGGCACTGATTGCACAAGTAGTTGTAAATCCAACTACTATACGATCACGACCATGATGGCCTCGGTAATTAAAATAAATTTACCATTAAGATTTCATTTTCCTGTTCAAGTTGGACAACTCTGTCATTGTACTGACTGGTTATCTCTTCTACTGGAACCTTTCTACCCTGGGAGGTCAGTTGTAGTATATGCTGCTCCTTCTTTGATAACTGGTCTTCTAAATCCTCTATCTGCACTTGAAGTTCAGAAACCTGGAATAAAAAGCCAAATGTTTTTACATTGATATGTTATGGCAACAGATTATTGACAATATTTACAACTGAAGTGGGATTATTAGTGAGGCTGCTAACATTAGAACAGTCTATGGGAAAAGACTAAAAATTGGGTAGAATCTACTTTGGAGGATCCCGGAAGTCAGATATTGTAATAATCAATGTGCATGACCCATAACCTCTCATTTCGTTACCATGCAGATATGACAACAAAAGGGTTAGCATTAGGGTCCGCTAAATTAGAAGTACTCCTAAAAATTGCCCCCCCCCTCCTAAATGAATTATAATGTCACAGTTGCTATTATATTCACAGCCTCTCTCCAATATTATGTACCTTTTGTTCTTTCTCCTCTAACAGATCCGTCTCCCTCTCTAGTTTCCTCTGTAAGGTAGATGCCTGTGTCTCCTGTCCATAGTCTCCCCTCTGCCTCATCTCATCTAGCTGGTTCTTCAGAGCAGATATCTGTAACATTTGTTCTTCAACCTGAGTCTGTAAAGCTTCTTTCTCATGAATGATTGCCTACAAAAATAAAAATAACATACAGTCAAAGCCGCCTTAAAGGGCACCTGCATATAACATATCACTGTCTATAAAGGGCACCTGCATATAACATATCACTGTCTATAAAGGGCAATTTCATTTTCTCTGTAATGAATAGTGTATATATATATATATATATTGAGCCTGTATATAGAGAACAACTGCTCATAAATGGTGAATTTTTAGGTTCCCTTATTTGAACTCAATCAAATAATCCGTTCTAGGAAGTTCATTGTAAACCTTTACAATTGTTGTAGAATTTGCATTTTAGGGGAATAAAGAATTGTTCGTTATATCCATAAATTCCTACTAACCAAATTTGCTAAAACCACAATTTTCCAAAGAGGTGTGTTAAAGGTTTTGCTGGGGAAATGAAAATTATTCGCTATAAGCATAAATGCGATGTAACCATGTTTGTTATATTCGAATTTTACTGTAATATCTATTATTCTGGGGGGCCCGGGTGGCTCAATAAGTTAGGTCGTTGGATCTAACAACTCATACAAGCCTATCATCAATACAGCGTGGGTTCGCGCCCGGCTTTGTAAATTACAAAAAAGGGTGCACTCGACTCGCAGCCACAAGTGATAAAGTTTACCAGTTGCTTGCCCATGGTCGGTGGTTCTCACTGTGTACTCCGGCTTCCTCCACCACTAAAACTGGTCGCCATGATATAGCTGAAATATTGTTGAAAGTGGCATTAAACCACCAAAAATTAAATCAAAATCAAAAATCTATTATTCTGAATTGTTTTCTTTACTTAAAAAATCTCTTCTAAATGACGGTTTGCGGGTCATTATTTACTTTCTGTTCTTGAGCAAATGGTGAACCAAGTTCAAACTCAATTCCTAAAAGGGAATATCTCACTATTATAACCTGACTTTCAGCAGTTAAGGTGTGGTAGAAATGTCATATTGACCATCACTACACCATTATCAATTTTAACTGTTTTAACCCTGCAATGTTTTGTGCGTGTCCCAAGCAAGGACCTGAATTTCTATAGGCATATGTCGTGGATTTTTGTGCTCAATGATTTGAGGTGAGAGGTAGTTGTTCATTTTGTTGATATTGGTGGAATGATTGACCATCACTGTTTAAAATTTCTTTTCATAAATTAGGCAAGATAAAAAAAAAATAGAAGTAATAAATTGAACAACTATACCTCTTCCTGCCTGACAGAGACATTAGAGGGTAGAAGTCTACGTCTTCTGTGACCTCTAGATTGTCTCGTGCCATCTCTTGGTGAGTCATGTTCTTCCCCAGGGGGTGGGGAATCTGTACCAGAATCCTCATCATACTCTTGTTTCTGTAGCTCTTCCTCAAGTAATGCAATTTTCTGTAAATGCAAAAAGTAAAAAAATAAATAAATGAAAAAATAATATAAAAAAAAGAAGGAAGAATAGGACATGGATGTGCCCGCTCCAGCTAAAGCAAAGCAGTATTTTTTGGCAAATCAAGGGGCATAACTCCAGAATATGAAATAAGATATCGTCCGAAATTAAACTTGGCATTCCTATTATGGTCTCCGAAATTGTGTTCAATTGATTTACTTATGTTACTAAGTGGAAACCAAATATGGGACTTACGGACATGGATAAAACTTACGCCCAATTCCTAGTGACAGGTGCATGAAAAAGTGTCGTCATTATACTTTTGATAATCCATAAATCCACAAGAAATGTAACCAAACCTTAGCCCCATTACTTCTCAAAACATACTGACACTTCCCCATTACTTCTCAAAACATACTGACACTTCCCCATTACTTCTCAAAACATACTGACATTTCCTCATTACTTCTCAAAACATAGTGACACTTTAACTTACAAACACATTATCTTACAAACTCTTAATGTTACAAACACTTTATCCTACAAACACTTTATTTTACAAACTTTTATCTTACAAACACTTTACCTTACAAACACATTATCTTACAAACGCTTTATCATACAAACACTTTATCTTACAAACACTTTATCTTACAAACACTTTACCTTACACACACATTATCTTACAAAAACTTTATCCTACACTTTATCTTACAAACTCTTAATGTTACAAACACTTTATCTTACAAACTTTTATCCTACAAACACTTTATCTTACAAACTTTTATTTTACAAACACATTATCTTACAAACACTTTATCTAACAAACACTTTATCTTTCAAATACTTTATCCTACAAACATTTTATCTTACAAACACTTTATCTTACAAATACTTCATCTTATAAACACTTGATCTTACCTGTTGTAGTAGTTTTTCCTTGATATTTTTATCCTCTATTTCTAACTCTAACTGTCTGACTAGAATATTTAATTCTTCTGTAGTTAACTTTTTCTCATGTAGATCTTGCTGTAGTTTGGCTGTTTGTAAAACAATTTCACTATGGCTGTTCATACGGTCCTGGAGCTCTTCTGTTAAATCATCAACCTTAACAGACATTTTTATTTATATTTAAAAAAAAGGAATACAATTAAAAATTTGTAAAACCTATGAAATTTTTTTGAAATGGTTGTATGTAAGAAATGTTGATGTATAAAATCCATCCTTTACATATAGAGTAACGTCAGTTATGAAGGTCAAGACAGATATCGCAGCTTGCTGTGATACTAGTGACAATGTATGTTGAGACCTTCAATACTGATGTCATTGTTCTTATCGGTGACGTCATAACGTGTATGATGTCATTGTTCTCATCGGTAACGTCATAACATGTGTGACGTCATACTTGTTGGTAATTTCATGTATAAGAGACAGTTTGTTGATATTGACAATATCACTGGGAGATGAAAGCAAAAATTTAAAATCACACGTCTTTTTTTATTTCAATTATTAGGAGTAATACTTTTTTTAATCTGTAATTTCACAATTTTAACACAGCTTTGTGTTTTTTTGTTGTGTTTTGACCTTTTTTTAATGAAAGGTTTAGTGACGTCACGCTAGACAGCACATGACAAATGACCAGCAGCTGATAATTTCTAGTATCATGAGTCAGTGGTCAACTGAACGTTGTTACTAAATTTATCGGGTAGTAAAGATCAAAGGAAACTGTAACAAATTAGAGATAAATTTATTTCTCACCCCTTGGATAAAGTAGTCCGTTAATTTAGGTGAAAAAGATTTTTCTATCTTACCCCGGCTCCAGGGTAAGACAAGCTACATGCCGTTTTCCTGCAAAATTGTTTTCCATTGTTGAATTAAATTGTCGATTTATAGTGTCTTGACAGTATTTTAAATGTATATATTTCATAAATAAATTATAAATGCTACAACAGCGATAAATGCCTGTAAAAAAGTTGTTTGACGTTGCTCAAAGGGAGGTAATATTTTTTATTTACGTTAGTTACCTAACAAGGGAGAGCACTCTATATTTTCTCAACGTAAACAAATATTGACACGATAGAAAGAGATGAGAAAAAGAGGCAAACATCGTAAAAGGTGCAAGATTTTGTTATTGTAGAATATATCACAAGTTTGTTAACTTTATTATTTTGAACCTATTTAAAGTTGTAAAATGAAAATCTTGTTTTATTTTATTACGCGGCATTTTGGTCCTGTGATATGGTTCGCAAATTAATGCGCCAAATTACACAAAAAGTAAACAAACATTGACAAGGTAGAAAGGGGTGAGAAAAAGAGTTAAACACCGTAAAAGGTGCATGATAGTAAAATCTGTGACACCCTCCCGGTGTTAGACCCTATATGTCCCTGGTTGGTAGACTGTGCTAGGAACATATATGTCCCTTGGGAAAGAAATTTACGAAATTATGTTATAATTAGATTGCACAGATACAGATAGTGCACATATAGAATATCTTTAAAAATTAAAAAGAAACGGTAAGTAACATCAAAATGACGTCATTCTGCTGAAAGGGTCATAACATCAGGAATAATCCCACACACGACGTTACGATAAGACACTAAACGTCGCAGTCAAAGGGTTAAACAGATACAATACTTTCCCTACAGGATATGAACTGCAGTGTAGGGACAAGTGTTTTTTAACGATTAGTATTATATAAGAATTTGTTTTAGAATGAATATTGCTAAATACAACCTGTTCATATATTGGGGAGTTCAAAATATTGACCCAGGTCATCGGCTTGTCCGTATATACCAGTATATTGGAAGTGACACCTCACCATTCAATCTCCACAAGTCTTCTCCCCTAAATCTAGGATTTATTTCAGCAATATTTACAGTTCAGAAATTCAGAAATTAACCTCTTTCTGTTTATTTAATTTTTCCTATCCTTTTTCAGAACCAATCTCTTTAGATTTATGCATTGTTTCATAATTTAAAAGTTCCTATTTTCCATTTATATGTGCCCCCATTTATTACCTCCCTTTATACCAACCTCTTTCTGAAGTCTGTTCTCAGACTTATTCATTTTGTTTTTATTTAATGTCTCTTGTTTCCATTTATTAAGCTCTTTCTGGTACTCCTCTAGTTCTTGGTCTCTCTCTATAGCTTGTTCCTGAAATAACAGGTTTTCATTTTAATAATATGCTACCAATACAATTAGATTGCTTCTTCTCAACTTGCTTACTGAAGTATAGGTGATGATCATTTATGACATTTTACTGGATGAGCAAGACAGATTTTTTCCTTTTCTCTTTTTTTAAAATGCACAAAAAATGCAACTGTGTTTAATCAAAATAGACATTAGAGCCTAAATACTGCTTTTGCATTCTTAAATATTTATGAACATTTGCTAAGTCTTTCGACCTCTGCAACATATTACAGGAAAGAATTACCTAAGACATAGCAAAGAATTTCCTGAAACATATCTCTGTGTATGTTCTTAAAACAACCCCTTGCAGCAAGATTTTACAAAGATTACATCTGCCAATCTCATATAATATAGCCTTGCTTTGGATAGAAACATATTTAAATAGCGCTCTAGCTCTTTTAATTTTTAGATCAATCAGAGATGGAAGTGCTTGATGATAAAGGGGTTAGGGTGTTTGACGCCACTTTCAACAATATCTCGGCTGTATTGTGGCAGTCAGTTTTATTGGTGGAGGAAACCGAAGTACCCGGTGAAAACCAGCAACCTGCCGCAAGTCACTGACAAACTTTATCATATAATGATGTATCGAGTACACCTCGACTGCGGGATTCGAACTCACAACATTAATGGTGATAGGCACTGATTGCACAGGTAGTTGTAAATCCAACTACCATAACTATAGCGACCATGATGACCCCTCATTGATATAAAGAAAGAGGAGACTTCTTAGACAGTACCCTTAAACCTTTATTTTATAGCTGTTTTGGACCAAGTTTGACACATTTTATTTCCAAATATTTTACTCAAAAAAGAAGATTTGATTTGATTTTTGGTGCTTAATGCCACTTTCAACAATATTTCAGCTATATCATGGCGACCAGTTTTAGTGGTGGAGGAAGAAGATCAGAGAAAAACTTACATCTCTGATGAATAAACTATCACTATTGAAAATTCCATCTGATACAATATATTTATCTTCAGTGTCAACAGTATAAACACATTGTTATACACGGTTACAAATAAATATGTACAATACTTACGATTTATAAAACACTACTTCACATAATTGTATTCTTTCTCTTATAGTTTGTAAAAGGATTAAAATTTAAGCCTCAATGTTGGCAAATGGAACATTATTTAATGTGACGTTAAAAGAAATGCAGATAATCTACAAATGCAGATGATGCTACTTTGCACACTTTAAAATATTAGTTCACTTGATTTAATACAAATATATCTGATTAGTTTTATATACATGTGATTAGTGACAGAACTGTTGTTTATTAATCAGGCAAAAAATTTGCATAAATTAAAATACAAAGTTTAAGCATTTTCTAATATATATAGTGTGACATATTAAAAAAAAAAAAAAATTAATCATGATTTTTTTTTTCAAAACCAGTCCACGCCAAAAACCATTAGCCCTAAGCCTCAGTCTAGTAAAACTTGGTTAGGGATAGTGAAAATTGCATACAATTTGCTTAATCAAAATGAAAAAAAAATCTTCTAAAATGGCTTAAAATTTAGAAATAACTGTATTGTATATGAAGAAATGTTGTCGTCAATTAGGGATTTGACGGTCACAAATGATTTTTTTTTGTGGCGCACAGCGGTGCCAGAAAAACAGATATTTGCGACAGTCAAATCCTCAATAGATGCCAGCAGCTCTTCAAATACAATCCAGTTATTTCTATTCTAATGCAAGACAACGATACCTCTATTTGGGCTTAAGAAATGGTCTAAAAATTGCACAAAAAAAAATAGAATGTCACGAAATATTGTCGACAACTTAGGCACATAAACGTCACAGTAAACACTATACGTTATTTTGCAACATGTACGCTTCAATTTCAGATAAAATCTAACAAGAAATTATTTCACAGGTATTTTCTATCATATTGTAGTAAATGACATGTTGAATTCAATAGGGCAACACATTCAAACTAGAACCCTTAGTTATGACATGTCAACTGTGGATTGGATAGCAAACATTAGCCAATGAGAAAACGTGTTTTATAAGTATTGCATTAGAATAAACCAATTGTGGACACAAAGATATCTCACCTGTCTCTGTATATAAGTTAATAAAGTATACAAACTGTTATATTAAAATATGGACATCTAGTTGTCTCAAGGATAAATGGTTTGACCAATTATATATGGCTACTGAGAAGAAGGCGTTACCATGAAACAAATTCAACGAAACATGAAAATGAGGTCAAAATCAGGAGAGATGTACATTCCTGGAAAATTTCATGTATTCATCAATTACGTTTGTCTTATCATATAAAGCTTAACAGAGAAACAGAACTAATCATTAAGACTTGACAAAAAAAATTAATGAATTCAATGAAATGTTAAATAATAAATTGTCAATGCATTAAACATGTTTGACAATCTTCTGCAGTTAAAAATTTAAATCAATTCAAAAGATAATTTTTTTTCTTGGAAACCATTAAAATTTATTTTCACGGAATTAACTTTTATATGAAAATCTTTGATCTTTATCAAAATAGGAATTATACATATATATGTGTGTATATATATCGTTAATATGTTTTGAGGGGATGGATTTCTTGGAGCAAATCATGTAATAAGACATCTATTTCAATGATAGTATGCTTATCAAGGTCTAATGAAGGTGGCGTCAATATAACATCACATTTACAGATAGTTATATATAGATATCAACAACAATCTTGTCATTTGATGAAAGATACTAATCGTCTGTAGAGATCAAAGGAAAATTTACAAATCATTTATAATTCCAAATATAGGTTTCTAAACTTCATTATTAGTGTATATTTCCATCTAGAAAAAATTGTGAATAAAGTTAACTTTTCCAATCTAAAATAAAGGATTTCAATAATTTTCAAATGACAAAAAAAACAAAAAAACAGAGAACTATCAGCGAATAGCATGACTTTATTTTCAATGAATCGTGTGAATGAAATCCTTCTTGTAAAATGTCTAAAGTCAAGTAGTCACAGTAAGAATATAGGTTAATATGAAGACTTGCACTGAAGAACAAAACTTACTTAGCTATCGTATATTCCAATAAATAATTTCTTATATATATGTATAAATTTATACATCTCTTCTTGAACTGTGCAGAACTGTTTTGCCAATTATCACAGAAAATCATAACATTTTATCTCAGGTTTGGATTTGGGTTTATGGTGTTTAATGCCACTTTCAACAATATATCAGTTATATTGTGGTGGTTAGTTTTATTGGTGAAGGAAACCAGAGTACCCGGATAAAACCACCGACCTGTCGCAAGTCACTGACAAACTTTGTCACATAATGTGTATCAAGCACAAATCGAGTAAACCTTGCCATGAACAGGGTTCGAACTCGCAACTTTAGTGGTGATAGGCACTGATTGCACAGGTAGTTGTAAATCCAACTATCATACGATCACGACTACGATGCCCCCTTCTAATTTTAGGAATCGCAGTCATGGGAGAATAATTTCAAACATTATTTATAAATCAAATTTGGAACAGAAAACGAGCACAATGTTTTCCCAACTTAATGATGCATTTTATTTTGTTTGAAATAAACCTACATCAAGAATTTTTTATCTACAGTTATATACTGTTCAAAATATCAAACTGCAAAAAAGAAAACTACATGAGAAAGAAGAAAACAATTAGTCATTATAACAATTTCATAATTTTTCATGTAATTTGATGTCTTAAAAGTGACCACCATGATATAGCTCAAATATTGTTGAAAGTAGCATCAAACACCATCACCCTAACCCTAACCCATAAACTATTGGACACTAGTAACAGTTCTATGTGACACAGTTTTATTAGAAGAGATGTATATTTATCATATGTATAAATTTGTTTTCAAATGCAGCTCATAAAACAACATTCCTATTATGGACATGCACTATAATAGTGTATCAACAAAAATATTGATACTGTTTTTTTCATTTCAAACTTCATGCAAGTATAAAAAATTATAGAATTGAAATGCAAACAAAGCTGTCATCTGCAAACATTTTTTCCCCTTTAATTTAAAACAGAACAAAATTTTGAGAACTTATTTTTTCACCTCGTTCCTAAAATAAGTGAAACAATAATGATAAACTTCCGTTTATCATGGTATAACCCATACATCTACAGATAACAGCTTTAAGGCTTCTGTAACTTTGGCAGTAAATATAAAGGAATCAAAAAATATAAAAAATAAAGAGAACAAGTCAAATGATTATGCTTTGTGTTGCTTACTGAATCAGTGGTAGTCGACTGAAAAACACAACACACACAGTGCACAGTGATGCAAGAATCATGCAAAACATACAATATTATACCCACATAAACCAGCATTTTTATTTAAATATTAGATATTCATTTATAATCTTACAGAATCTTTCCACCAATCGTTAGTTTTGTTATTTATTTAATATCCATGCAATATTACAATCGTATACATTCCCAGAGAATTATAAAAACTTTACAAGAATAGTATATTATAATTTATCTAATACATTCATTTCCTTTACATACTAAAAATAGTACATCTTTAAAAGGACCGTTGACTTTAAAACTTTTTTTGTTTACTTTAAATTTTCTTGAAATACATTAAATTAATTGACTATAACCTTTGTTTTTTTTTTAATTTGCTTTGATTTTCTTTAAATACAGAAAATTTATTGAGTAGTACCTAAGCAATAAACCTGATTCCAGCATGATTCAATGTGAAAGCTTTAAATGCTCAGCTAATCACAAAAGAGCCTGGTTCAATATCCTAAAGTGCAAGCTCAAGCATTTGAGTGAGAGAAAAAACAACAAAATACAGAAATACATGTATTAACAGATAATCCAATAAAATTAAGGGAGATATTGAGGGGTCGGGGTGGGGAAATCTACCATAGTGCTGAAAAACTAGACCAAAATAAAAGGTTGGTTTGCTTGAAAAAATGGATTTTAAGTCGATTAATTACCATAACAACATTAAAACATTCACTGCACAAATGAGAAAACATGCGAAAATATAGTTTTACCTCTATGAACTGTTTGTTAGATTTGAGTTGTTTTTCTACAGAGTCCACTTTCAGCTGCATCTCCACGATTTCTAACTTCTTCTCTTCTAGAATACCTAAGTAATGTCTCTCCGTCTCTTCTCCGGCACATTGTAAATCACGGACTCTACCTTCATAATTGTCCTGTAATTCTCTCACCTGTTGTTGTAGATCTCTCTTGTCATCGTTCAGACGATTTAGCTCAAGGAGAAGAGCTGTTATGGAAAAAAATACATATTTAAATTTAGAGAGAAAAAATCAAGAAAATGTAGGTTTTGTCTAAATAAAAATAGTGTATGTCTTATCTGAAATATCAGTTACACCTGCTCATGTAATCATCTCTATTAAGCAGTCACCTGTATTAAAAGGTCATCTTTTTCTTATCTAGTCATAACCTGAATAATTCAGCATCCTCTATCTGCTATCGCTACTCCACTCGAGGGCTTGAACTCTCCTTGTGATAAAATCGTGAAAGAGAGAGCCAATCAGCGATGATTATTTGCTAAGTATGCGCAGGGCGGTTCTTTCAATTTCTGGTAATGTTTTCAAACAACAAGAAATGGAGATCGACACAGCTTAGTGAGATTGAATCAAAATATGACTTTACATTTAAAGAAATTAACAGCTGACTGCCATCAAATCCATTATTGACAATAAGGATACCTTCCCTGTGTTGCCAAGTAGATATGGAAACATTTGACACCTGAATGCTCCATTGACCTATGTTTACAAACATTTCCAAAGCTCCTCCTTCTTTTAGCGCCAAACGTCACCAGCAGTTTATACCCAGAATGCATAGCTAATTTGAAACTTCCGGTTGACGCGCTTTATCGAGAAAGTCGTTCAGGCGTTAATGTAGCAAAGCATAATATAACGACCGGATTATTCAGGTTACTCTAGTCATAGAACATTTCATATGAATTCATCCTCTTTAAAGAGGTCACCTGTCTTAAAAGAAAACTTTTTCTTTGTCCCAAAGGTGACCTCTTAATACAGGTTTGACTGTAAAGGTTTTATCCAATATAAATAGTGTATGTCTAATCTGAAATATCACATCTAAATTTACTTTGGAAATGGAGTACATGCACAAGTCAAATTTTAGACTGGAAGCCCAAATTAATGGAACATTAATTGATACATGGATGCTGGTGATGGCTCTCAGGGATTAACCCATACACCTCCTCAACACATAGCCAGGGTGCAGAAAAGGGGGGGGGTAATAATGTGGAAAGGATGGCCATAATGGTTAATATTGTTGGAGAATGTCATATTTATTGCACATTAAAGATCTCTTTTCTAAATTTCGGACCAAAAAAAGCCGCTACAAAAGGGTAAATTCTAAATAAAGTGGCATTCAAAAGTTGTTTTCCGGTTGTCCAACCCCTCATATCTGTAAAGATTTTATATATTGTTGAACTATTCTGATCCTGAATAATAATGAAATAATTGATGCAGGATTCTTAGTTACCAAAAATCAATAAATATACTTTGGTGTAACTGGTTCCTAGTTTAACAATTATGTACTTGGTCCATGTAAATTTAAATGTAATATGACACAAATTTTACACTTTCCTTAAAATAGTTTTTATATAAAAAAAAAAATGTTGTCCAGGCCCCGGCACCACAAAACTTGAGAATTTACTTAAATCTGAGAATATTCTCAAATAAGGAAATACTCAAATTTGATTGGCTGAGTTCCTTATTTGAGAATATTCTCAGACTTACGTAAATTCTCAAGTTTTGTGGTGCCGGGCCAGGTATTTTAGGAGGTGAAAACTGTCAACATATACAACTGAACAAACCATAACAAAATGATCTACAACAGTGTAAGCTTAAGTGTAAGAGGAATACTGTGAAATGTTTGAAAGGGTCTGTCATTATATAAAACATATGTAGGGATAAAGTCTTTTGAATAGGAAGATACTTGTGCAATACAAACACAGAACGCAAGGAAAAATGTGCACTAAAAAACTATTACTTTGGTAACAAACTTAACACTATACAGCACTAACACGTAATTTTATTCACTTTGGGGGTTGGGGGGTTCTTCTTTTTTTGGGGTAAGATTGCACATATGTTAATGTTAAGGAAAGCACAGCAAACATGCAATTTAAAAATAAGATTAGCCAAATGTTTCTTTATAAAAACTTACAAGCAAACACATCAACTGTTTGTTAGGAAAATTCAATATTAAAATTACCCTGTTCATGACCTACATTGAAGCTAACCTTCTACATAATTTTTTTTTTTTTTTTTCAATCTAATGTACCGGTACCAAGCTGAATAGTTTTATAAAGCTATTCTTACAAAATAGTCTATAAAAATTCTAACGGATTATCAACTCCCAAAAAAAACTACAATTTGAACTATGCATAGATTTAATTTTCTAACCTATAGAAGAACTATAAAATATTGTGGAAGTGTAATGATATGCCGATACAGGTAGTGGTTAGACCAGGCAATGATTTCTTGAAGAAAAAGTCCTACTGGTATGTGCATTTTTTTTTTTTTTTTTTTTATACATATGTTGCATTCAAGAAATAAAACCCAGATTTCAATCTCCTTAATCTCAAGTTAGCTATTTTTGCAACATGAAGTGCAAAAACAGATTTTATTATAAAAAAAAATGTTTGTGTCGTTTGTTTGGTTCATAAAATGATCGGTACAGTTAGTGGTTGATCTATTTTGATTTTGTGCAATTGTACAGTACCACCAAATCTATACTAGAGGCTCTGGAGAACCTGTCATCGCTCACCTGGTAATAATTGGCAGGGTAAATCCTTAGGAACGTGAAGTCTAACAAAGATTCATATTTTCTTGTGACTTAAGACACAATTTGCTTACTATTGAATGTGTGCTCCATAAATTCTGAAAACCTAAAGTCAAAATTAAAATCTCCCATGGTAAGTATATTAGACTGCTTAAGTTTTAATTCTTGAAGAAGGTTATCAACAAGCATATTTTTCAAGTCTTTCTGTTTGCAGATAGGAGCAGCATAGAACAAATCAAGTCAACTGGCTTGGTACTTTCTGAGAACAACTCAGTACAAATTCCCATGGG
>MJUT01058264.1:223780-236289 GCA_002080005.1 Gigantidas platifrons
CCATAGGGTCCTATGTTAAAACTATGTTCGCTGATGGTGGCCATCTTGGATGGAGGTCGGGGTCACATGACATTATTTTGAAAGTTGACCACCTAAGGACATTCATGTCATGTTTGCTTTAAATTGACTTACTGCTTTCAGAGGAAAACAATTTTGAGCATTTTTCCCATAGGGTTCTATGTTAAAACTAAGTCGAGTCATGGTGGCCATCTTGGATATGCGATCGGCACAAAAATAACAAATTTAGTAGAGGACCATCCAGTCATCATTTCTATAATGTTACAATTCCATCGGCTGAGTAGTTTCTGACAAGAAGATTTTCAAAATTTCAACCAATCAGAACACATCATTGGCCCTGGCGGCCATGTTGGATTTCCGATCTGCACCAAAATAACAAATTTAGTAGAGGACCTCCCAANNNNGAACATTTCTGCCAAATTTGGTCCAAATCAGTTCAGTGGTTTCAAAGAAGAAGAAGAAAGTATGAAAAGTTTACAGACGCGAACGACGCCGACGACGACAGACGCAAAGTGATGACAAAAGCTCTCATGACCCTTAAAAAGTGTAACAGTGTTTCTATGATGTAACTAAAGTGTTTCTATGATGTAACTAAAGTGTTTTTGTGATGTAACTAAAGTGTTTCTATGATGTAACTAAAGTGTTTCTGTGATGTAACTAAGTGTTCGTATTTATATGGTACAAATATACACTACAATTGATAAGTATACACACACACCATGCATTAACACCCAGCTGACAAATATCTCCTCCAACCCATTTAAAAAAAAAACATTCACAATATAAAATATCTTAACAATTAGTGTATAATACACTTTTTTTTTATTAAATAAGTTTTTTGTGGTATATTTCCCTAAATAAATATGCATAAAATTGTTTATATATTTAGACAGATAACATATTTGTCAGCTGGATTAAAACAAATAGCTGGTTTAAACAACATACATAAAGGGAGTTAACTCACATACAATATTACAGATGAATGCTGATAAAAAACTAACATTGGTCATAGTACGTATAACTTGATATAACAAAAATTTCATGGGAAGATGATAAGAATTTGTTCCCACCACATAAAAGGGAGAAAAGTTGTATAATAGTAGACAAAAATAAATGAAAATAAAAGTTGTATAATAGTAGACAAAAATAAATGAAAATAAAAATTATTACACTTCAATAAAATGACCAAATCTTCTTTTTTTTAAATTTAATTTGGCAAATTGATATCAAATCATTTCAAGTTTTGCAGAAACTGACTTCAACAAGCATCAAATTATTTTCCCAAATAGAAATTAAAATTCTTTTAAATGCAACATTATTTTCAATATTAAATAATTTATTTTTATCTTTTTTTTTTAATTTGATAATAACATCATTTTCAATACTGAATAACTTATCATTAAATCAGTTTTTTGGTGTCTTTTTTTTTAGTTTCTTGGTTTTCTTTTTTTTTTCTTCAAATTGATGATAATAAACAAATATAAAGGAATTACTGAACACAAAATTTGACATATATTTCTAACAATCACCAAACAGTTTATATGAAGTATTTCTAAACAAACTGTTCATGCTTAACTAGATTTACTTAAACTTGCAAAGAGGACCAACCTTCTGCTCTGGGTAGTGTTCCCTCAGCAGTCATCAAGGTAACTGTATATAAACAATATGGCATTAGCCATGCAAACAACAAATAAAGAAAAAAAATTTACAAGAAAAATAAAGAAATCTATTTTTTTGTATTATACTGTCGTAGATTGAAAACTAAAATTCATGCTCATTAAAAAGCTTACAGGCTTATATTATCAAATGCATAATAATATTTTATCTAAAATTAAATATTTCAAAGTATCTCAAAGCATTATATAGCAGAAAATTGAATTTACCAAAAAAATATATAAAGAAAGTCTAAATTTTCATTCCTTTTCAATGCATTTCTATTGAATAAATATGCATGATTTACATAATTTAAATATGTAAATGAAGTAGGGTTAGGGTATTGCTAGCTCCATCACCATGCAAAAGTTTAGTAAAATTTAACATGCAGGTCATGCAGATTAGTAAAGCATACATGTATTAAAAACAATACATATATATATCTACAGTATGTTAATATATATGAAAGCAAGCAAAATGGGCTTGAACTGAAATTATCATATAGCCATTAATTTTTTGTGTAGAGTCATTCTCTGACACTGACATAAAAATCTATTCTTTCTTAATATTCAAAATAAAATGGGTGTGATTGAAAGGTTAACTCAGAATTATCAGTTATTTTTTTACATCTATTTGTATATATTTTTTGTTTGATTGTTCCTATTTTTAGATATACAATTGTGACCAATTGTAAACATGGGTCTCTGTGGCTTGGTTCACATGGCAGTTGTAATCATTACTTATCACCACTACTAAAGTTTGTGTATTACAATTTGATTTTCGACCATGAAGGGCTGTATTTGATACAACAGTATGTGACCATTGCATGAACACTTGACATCTACTAAAATAAAATGGGCATACTTCAGTTTAAATTAAGACCTATCAGTTATTTTAATATTTTGTTGTACACTTAAGATTACGTTACCTGGAAAGCACATTCAAGAGAAATACAAAACTAGCTTTTTCTCTTTCAAATTTTTGAAAACATTTCAGTTTTGTTTTCAAAGCTAAACAAGATTTATTCATACCATATCTGATTAACTAGAAACATTCTTATTTCCCACAACAGAATGTGAATAAAAATAAACATTCAATAAACATTAAAATAAATATTGAATAAACATTGAAATATTCAATAAACATTCATTAAACAATCAATCATCACTGTTTTCGTGATCATTAACTAAAACAAAACCTTTTCCTTTTTTGATATTCATAGTTAATCACAAATGATATGAAATAAAACAAAAAAATGCAACTTAGAATATATGATTTATCTTGGTGGACTAATTCAGATAAAGCAAGAGGCTTCCAAAACTTAATATTATACATCTGACTTAAAAAGTCCTGATGTGTCACACAAATATTATTCTGATCGTACAGCAAATAATGAATTTTTTCTAACAAAACCTAAAACAAATGTTGTGGCCTGCAGTGGTGGCCATCTTGAATTTCTAATTGGCACCAAAATGTCAAAGAGCACCGACCAAGTAACAAATATAAAAAGTTTACATTTGATGATCGATACAAAATCATAGAAATAGGTCACATGACTCTTCTGGTTAGAACAGAAATTCACGAATATAATTATGTTTATATTAGAAAAGAGTGTTAATATACATTTTTGAGGTGTCTGAATTAGCCTCTATTAAGATGAATCAGTCAAATTTAGTCAAATTTGTTTCATATCTAAAATTCTTCTCTCCAAAATGAAAATTTTGAAAATGGTCATGTAAAATAATATAAATGTAATAATATTATTTTCCTGTGTAATTTACCATAATTAAAATCTGAGCCAATTTACAGTTTTGAAATTTTGCTACTTTTTAAACACAATTTTATTTGATATGAACTAAATTTGATTATACATAGACTAGCAGTAACAATATATAATAATAAATAATAATAATAATATAATACTGTCAGCTGTTTAACCTGTACATGCAAAATGGATTAAGACATTAACCCTAAAACCAAAATCATGCTGGTTTTGTAGCTCTGTTTAAATCATTCCTTAGGCAACATTACAAATGTCAGATTTCAATAATGCTTATATTTCTGTAAAAATAAATAAAAATCTAATTCTCAATTATTTTTGTCCAGCTAAAGTATACAGGGGCATAACTCCAGAACAGAACAAAAAAGTTTCAAAGTCCAAAATCAAACTTGGCATTCCTTTTATGATCCCTGACCTTGTGTATAAATCAAACTTGGCCTTCCTTTTATGGTCCCTGACCTTGTGTATAAATCAAATTTGGCCTTCCTTTTATGGTCCCTGACCTTGTGTATAAATCAACATTGGCATTCCTTTCATGGTCCCTAACCATTTATATAAATTTCAATGATTTGCTTAATGAGGACTTTGATTATTGGATGGAAACCAAAGCAGGTAGTGTGCATGTACGGATGAATGTGCAGGCATAGTTGAAATTTAATGCCCCCCCCGCCCCTCCGTGCATAAAAATACTAAAAACCGTTGCTAATCAAAGTATTTAATTATTTGTTTTCCTGATATAAACAGATCTGAATTACAATACATAGGTGTAAATCAAGCTTAAATTCGCTAAAATTGAGACCATGTAAAAATTGATGAACTTTAAATTGAGACCATGTAAAAATTGATGAACTTTAAATTGAGACCATGTAAAAATTGATGAACTTTAAATTGAGACCATTTAAAAATTGATGAACTTTAAATTGAGACCATGTAAAAATTGATGAACTTTAAATTCGGATCATGTAAAAATTGATGAACTTATCTAAAACAATTCATTTTTATGCATTAAAGGGACAGAACTGTTTTTAAACATAATTTTCTGATATATAATAAAGATTGTGAATAGATGAAATTTGAGGGGATAAAATCAATCTATTTAAGGATTGATCTCAATTTTTTTTCTGTTCATGAAGAAATAAACTAAAAAATGTGGTACACACTGTGTAACCCGCAAAGCGGGTTACGCAAGGGTGTGTACCACATTTTTGAGTTTATTTCAAATGAACCGAACAAAAAATTGTGATCAATCCTTATAAATTAATTCCTAATAAATGTTTTCTTGTCCTAAAAATGTTTTGACGGATAATAATTGCTTAAAAAAAATTAAAATTAAAAATGTTCCCAATTGAGACCCCAACATGTGACTTCTGGTTAAAAATTTTGTTTATGGAAAATAACATTAATTTTTTATCCAATCAAAATCTCTTATACAAATAAATTTATTACTTGATAGCCAAGAATATGTCATGTTTAGAAATCAACAATATGTTTGTATCATGCTTGTTGCTTGATAACAAGATATTATCACATGTAAAGATCAAAGGAAAATTTACTAATCATCAATATATTACAATACAAACATCATTGAAAATCTGACATTTGAGGTAATATAACCTAAGTAAAAAAATATAGCACCAATTACCACAGGCAAGGTAGATAATCCAATATGTAATTTATAACCACTCTCAACTACCTGGAGTGAAATTTTGTAACACAGCCTTTTCCTGTCCATGCAATCTCCCACAATCCTTTAGTAACCATTAGAGGACATTGTTCAAAATACCAACCAATCAGCGGACTGCTATAACAACTTAGAAAAACTCATTTAGACATATGTGAAATTGGCATGCAAAGGTAAAATTGATTTGATTAAAACTTACCAACATGGAATTTAACTCCAGGAATTTCAATAAAATTTCATACTTAGACATAAATAAGAATTGTGCATACTTCAAAATGAGTATATTAAGTTTATATGTATCTGGTATATACCATTATACATGTACAGTATGTTCTCCATGCTTTTTATGCTTGCTATGATTTTTTTTTCTTTGTCATCTTGATATTCTGAAATTTATTTTTGTTCATAGATAATTCCTTAACATTCATCATTACTGGGTAATAGTTACTTTTTTCCTTTTTTAAATAATGAATCTTTTATTGACAAAAGAAAAAAACAAAAACAAACAGAAATGCAAGAGACAAGTGTTGAATAAAGTCTGTCTGAATAAACAAGTTTTTGGTTTATATATGTTAAATTAACAAAGATTTCCTACATTGGGTTTTTGCATTTGCGGTAAATCCGGATTTGTACTTTTCCGGTTTAATCCGTATTTTATTGTAACCGGAACTTGTTCTAGATTCTCGGAAGTACTCGTATATTATATGCATATTTTTTCTCAAAAAAAAAAAAAAAAAAAAGCCTACCTACCTACCCTCCCCTTTTAAGTATGGGTAGACCAACAGCAAACAAAGATATTTTTAAGTCTGGCCTTATACAGGATTCTGTTTTAATCAGCTGAGTGTTGTTGTCTGATTGAGAGATATATTTTACTTCAATATCACAGGATGGTCACAAAAATGAATGAAAGGTTACCTGCCATTTCTTCACACAATATATGTTGTTAGACGTTAGTGTATCACTGAAACAATTTAATTAAAATTGCTTAAGATGGCTATGGATACCAAAATTACAATATTCTTAATAAGCTTAGTGACATAATACGACCGCAAATTTTTTTTTGGTCGTATAACAAGTCCATGTATCACAAATCTCCATCAGTTTTGTAAATGGCAGAAAATTACAAGTAAAAATTTAAAATTAAACACCATTTTTATTGATTTCCCACCAAAAAATATACAATTCATAAAATACTTGATTTCTATAACCTGAAATACAAATAACAGTCAGAAAGACATCACCACGAATTGCATGACAGGAAAAGGCCTGTGAATAATTCTTCAACAAATATAAAAATATAGTTCTTAAATCAAAAAATAAATTGGAATTCTTTAAAATATGTTACAAAAACGTCAACAAGATGCTTTTAAAAGAAAGCATTGGAACACATGCATGGCAAAAAATGTTCTTAATTCATCCAATATTGCAACAGGCAACAGCCAACAGCCACTCCGAACGGGAGTAAGAAATATTTGTATCTGTCAAAACCTTGAGCTTCCTCTCCAACGTTGTTCTGCATGAGAGCTTGTTGTCGCTGAAGTTCTGCTCGTAGGGACACAGCTTCATGGTGGATACTTTCTAAGTCCTGGAGCTTGTTTTTTGTCGTCTCAAGTTCCAGTACCAGAGCTTCTTTCTTTTCTTCAAGCTCTGATATTTGCTGGTTCAAAGCTTCCCGTTCAGAGCTGTAGCCCTCAATCAAACCTATTGATAAATTGGAAATGATACCAAAACATTAAATATTTAATTTCTACGCTGATACAAAAAAGACATTGGTCTTTAAGATGTTTATTAAGCATGAAATTTTTTTAATAATCAAACAAGGAGAACTAAAATAATACTATCTGTATTATTACACGGTTTCTTTACACATGGCTAATATATTAACATATGTTACACAGCATGGGGGGCACATGTGTACATCATGTGACACACAGGATATGAGCACATGTGTACATCATGTAACACACAGGGGTCCATTGTTGAATTTGTGATTAAGCTAATCATATGATTAGCCCTAATTACATTTTTAATTCCTAATCACATAATTAGCGAATGCAATGATTAAATATGATTAGTTAATATATTATTTAAAAACAGTTCAGCAACAGAATTTAATCATTGCATTAGCTAATTATGTGATTAGGAATTAAAAACGTAATTAGGGCTAATCATATGATTAGTTTAATCACAAGTTCAACAACGGACCCCAGGACCGCAGCACATAAGTACATCATTTATAGCTATCATATGTAGCAAATAAAGTAAATATTATAACAAAATGATATACACATGAGGGATGTCAAGTCTTTGAAATGTGAAGGTGTGATATTAACAGAATTTGCTGTATTTTACCAAATCTGAAAGGAAATTTAATAAAATGCACTCATTTTCTTAACACAGAAATGAATGAGTCTCATACTGAATGTACAAGACTTGGTAAGACAGTGCATATATAAACTGAAACACATATGTACAATATACGTAAAAGTTATAGGTCTACATGTGTAAATAACTCAATGGAACAAAGATCTTAAATAACTCAATGGAACAAAGATCTTAAATAACTCAATGGAACAAAGATCTTAAAGAAATTATCACAGATTTATTAATTGACTTTTTGAAAATTTGGATAATTTGTGCATTTATAGTACAAAATAAACCTTCAGCTTTATGAAGTTCTACAGCGAGGTATTCCTTAGCCGTGATCTCTTCTCTCAGTTGATCCTGGAGTTCCTGAACTTGGTTGTTCATCTGGTTAGAATCCTCGTCCCTGAAGTTTACATGGTCGACCAGTTCGTGCTGTGTCATTCTAGCTTCTAACAGCTGACTGGTTGTTTCTTCTATCATCTCTAGGAGACGTGATACAGAGTTCTGGAGACGATGGCTGGCATCTAGAGAAACATAATGATCATCAGACATAAATCTCAGTTTCTTTTTACATTTTATCTTCATTTTACTCTCTGGATTAGTATTCATGGAGAATAGATTTTTTTTATTCGTTCTTTTACAAATTGTCAAATCTTATCTGGATTACGGTAATATTCATTGAGAACGAGTGCTTAGTAACTTTATATATAACATTAACACTGTAATTTAACCATCCATATACATGTATATAACAACTGAATACATCATACATAGTTCAGCTTCAGTTTGATGAACTACAGTAGCAAATACATATTTAACAACTGTTAAATACTTCATTGTCAATGATAAAATCAGTCAAAGCATTATTTATTCAATACTTCTAGAAGAATCTAATTACAATTCTCTCTTGTCCAATTTTGTTGTTTTAGCTTCAGAAAAAAAGACAATTCTATATTTACTTCCAATTTCACACTTGAATGATTTCCATAAAACAAACATCAGATAATTAAACTACATAATAGTTCTACAAGACTCAATTATTCTTGGAATGCATAAAAATCCTTTAAAAAACAGAAGATAATTCCCATCCGTTTAAAAATTACCAAGTTTATCAAAACGTTTGATTTTTTAATATAGGTAGGTATGCAACTACATGTTGTCTTCTAACTAGCCATTGATTCTATCATCATGTTTTTTTAAATATCTTATTGATCTATAGAATATCAAATTAAGGTCCCGTGTTAAATGATCCGTGTTAAATGATCCGTAACAGCATTAAATGTAAAATATCATCATTTTTAATATAAATCATCAATTGCATGTCTGTCCACTATCATGAATGCATTCACAAGATCACATATACTGGGTATACTGCAGTTTTCCATTATGAGCTCAACACATTTCGTTCTTTTCAATTTTTTTCCCCAAAGACTTTATTTTTAAATTCATATTATATATATTATATTCATTAAATTCACTAGTGACATTTTGTGTACAAAATTGTTTATGATCTAATCTGCATATACTGATGACAAGTTATTTCCTGTGTGAGATTTTTTTTTTCTTGTATAAATTCTTTATCCATCAAACTTTCTTATGACCACAAATTTTGTCTACAATAGTACAAAAGTTCACTAATTTTGTCTACAATAGTACAAAAGTTCACTAATTTTGTCTACAATATTACAAAAGTTCACTAATTTTGTCTACAATACTACAAAAGTTCACAACTTTATAGATTGGGCAGATTTTTAGGACTTATTTTTGTTTCCCACCAAGAGCAAAAGTTTTAACAATATTTAACTTTGAAAAAAGATTCTAAATTGGCTGTCAAATATTAAAATATTGTTGATTTCATTCATATTTTCAAAAACAAACAAACACACACACACATAATAAGCTCTTTTTCAGATAATTCTAAAATGTTTACTCACATCATAACATTTAATGCAGGGTCCAAAAACCAACATTCCTTAGGACTTAAAACTAAAACTGTACGAGAATCAATTAAAGTCCAAATGTTTCACATGTTAAAAATATGCTAACAAGTTTCCGTCCATTTATGAAAGAATGCTAATTACTGTCACTTTCAAAGTTTAAATAATTAGTATTGTTAGTCTGTCTTTTTGTTACAGTTTATTATTATTGATTTCTTTTACTTTCAATAATCACGCAAAATCTCCACGTATTTTTTTTAAATTAATTTTATATTTCCATCCTTAAAATACCAATCACATCAACTTAATCTTCCTTATATTGTACAAAATAATTGTTTTATACACAGGAAGTAGGATAAGTTTCTATTTATAGATCAGATCAATGCCATGATTGGAAGATATGAAATGATACATCTGGTATAAGTAGCATGATATTAACACTGCACATAGTCATAATAAGACATGTAATGGGGACATTAAACAAATTACAATTTTACTGAATATCATGTTCTTTATTCAATGATAATTTAAAGGGGGGCGGGGGGGGGGGGTAATTTGTGATTAAAATGAGTGAGAACTTCAATGCTATATACTACATGTCTTTGAATAAGTTTTAAAGTGAAAGTAAAACAATTATTAAAGGTGTTATCCATTTGGGTAGGTGGGCTTCTTGTTTGGCCAAAATAATTTTTTTGTCTCTGTAGTGGATACATATTTTTTCTTCTTCATAATTTACAATGGGATTTCTGGTTTGGTCATAATTTGTTTTTCAAAATTTACAACAGTCATATAAGGAAATGGTGGCTGTTTAACTTAATGTTTAGCTGTAGTAAAATCAAATGAAGTTGATTAACTTATATACTTCAGTTTTCGAAATTAGACTCGAATTTACTGGCCAGAAAACTTCAAAATTAGAATATTTATATAGATTCTATTGAAAAAATTTGGCAAAAGTCACTGGTCCCGATCAATTTTCACTAGCCATGGGCCACTGGACCACTGCTAAAGTCAATGACTGATACTTTGTTACTTCACAGTAAAAAACATGAAATTGATTTGTAATACATAAAACAAACAAATTCTTTTCATGAAAGTTGATCTCTGTCTAGGAAAATCATTTAATTGCTGAGTAGGTCATATATTAATACTAGATTTAATTAATTTATGTGCAAAACTAAGTAAAAAAAAGGGGTATTTTATCAATTATTTCAAAGTTCTAAATAACAAACCCTTTCTATTAAACAAGACAACAGTCCCTCCACAATATATTTCATACTAACAAGATTGCATAAAGAATTTTGCAATCAAACAAATGAGTCAAATGTCCCCTTAATAATGAAAAACAGAAAATTGAAAATTTGTTGAGGATTTTTGCACATAAGATAAGGTTAAAAAACTAGAGGCTCAGTAGGCTGAGCCTGTGTCACTCACCTTTCATTCTGCTTTGAGGAAATTTAATACAGAACCTTCCATAGGTGCTTCCCACCAAGTTTCGGTTCATTTGGCTAAGCAGTTACAGAGAAGAAGATTTTAAGAAATCGACAAATCAGAAACATGAATGGCCTGTGGTAACCATGTTTATTATTGGATGGGATCTAAATGTGCAATCTTTATAGATGACCTTCCAAGGATGCTTCCTACCAAGTCTTGATTCATTTGGCAGAGCGGTTTCAGAGAAGATTTTTTTAGAAATCAACCAACCAGAAACAAGAATTGTCTGTGGTGGCCATGTTTATTAATGGATCGGAACTAAATTAGCATTCTTTATAGAGGACCTTCCAATGATCCTTCCTACCAAGTTTCGATTCATTTAGCCAAGCAGTTTCAAAGCGACGACTTTTTAGAAATCAATCAATCAGAAACAGGAACTGCCTGTGGCGGCCATGTTAGTTAACAGATCGGAAATAAACGAGCATTCGTTATAGAGGACCTTCCAAGGATGCTTCCTACCAAATTTTGATCCATTTGGGAAAGTGGTTTCAGAGGAGAAGATTTTAAAAAATCGGCTAATCAGAAACAAGAGTTGCCTATGGCGGCCATGTTTGTGAACGGATCGGAACTAAATGAGCAGTATTTATAGAGGATCTTCCATGGATGCTCCCTACCAAGTTTTGATTCATTTGGCCAAGCGGTTTTAGATGAAAATTTTATTTAGAAATCAACCAATCAGAATCAAGAATTGTCTGTGGTGGCGATGTTTGTCAACGTATCGGAAATAAATGAGCAATCTTTATAGAGGACCTTCCAAAGATGCTTCCTACCAAGTTTCGATTCATTTGGCCAAGTGGTTTCAGAGGGGAAGATTTTTTAGAAATCAATCAATCAGAAATAAAAGGCTGTTGGCCACTGGTCCCCCGACGCCAAGGTTATATCGTAAGATTAAATTTTGAAACTACTGTAAACTAGATGGTCAGGCGAGCCTGTATCACTCATAATTCTGAAAGGGGACCATCCAAGGACCATTTTGAAGTAAAAAAAGGGGAGTAACTCTGGTTAGATTTGTCGAAAAATCACCATTATCAAACCTGACCTAGATATTCATGAGATACAATTACATACCAAACCTAGTTTCAATCTGACTATTTGTTCCCAAGTTATCATCTGGAAACCAAATATTTAGCAATTTTGAGGTATAAAAAGGGGCACAACTCTAGTAAAAATAGTCGAAAAATTGTCATTATCGAACTTGATCTAGATATTCATAAGATACACTTGCATACCAAACCTAGCTTCAATCTGAATTTTCATTCACAAGTTATCATCTGGAAACCAAAAAGCACACGGACGATACCCATTTCTATAGTCCCCTTCGACGAAGCGTCAGGGGACAACAAGAATTGCCTGTAATGGCCATGCTTGTTAATGGATCGGGACGAAATAAGCAATCTTTATAGAGAACCTGTCGTAGATGCCTCCTACTAAGTTTCGGTTCATTTGGCCAAGCAGTTTCAGAGAAGAATAGTTTTTAAAATCGGCCAATCAGAAACAAGAATTGCCTATGGCGGCCATGTTTGTTAATGGATCGGGACAAAATGAGTAATGTTTAGAGAGGACCTTCCATAGATGCTTCCTA
>MJUT01058264.1:236299-252450 GCA_002080005.1 Gigantidas platifrons
ACTTGACCTAGATATTCATGAGATACACTTACATACCAAACCTAGTTTCAATCTGACTATTTGTTCCCAAGTTATCATCTGGAAACCAAATATTTAGCAATTTTGAGGTATAAAAAGGGGCACAACTCTAGTAAAAATAGTCGAAAAATTGTCATTATCGAACTTGATCTAGATATTCATAAGATACACTTGCATACCAAATCTAGCTTCAATCTGAATTTTCATTCACAAGTTATCATCTGGAAACCAAAAAGCACACGGACGATACCCATTTCTATAGTCCCCTTCGACGAAGCGTCAGGGGACAACAAGAATTGCCTGTAATGGCCATGCTTGTTAATGGATCGGGACGAAATAAGCAATCTTTATAGAGAACCTGTCGTAGATGCCTCCTACTAAGTTTCGGTTCATTTGGCCAAGCAGTTTCAGAGAAGAATAGTTTTTAAAATCGGCCAATCAGAAACAAGAATTGCCTATGGCGGCCATGTTTGTTAATGGATCGGGACAAAATGAGTAATGTTTAGAGAGGACCTTCCATAGATGCTTCCTACCAAGTTTTACTTCATTTAGCTAAGGGGTTTCAGAGGAGAAGATTAAAATGTGAAAAGTTAACGGACGACAGACGACATACGACGGATGACAGACGACGGATGCCAAGTGATGGCAAAACCTCACATTGCCTTTGGCAAGGTGAGCTAAAAATGTGTACAAAATGGATTTTTTTAAGTGCTCAATGTTCCCTTCCATTTAACATGTTTTTAAATATGAGGTGCATTTTCAAATTAAAGGAGAATTACCTCCTAGGTGCAACTGTGTATTAAGATCAGGTCATGCCATTCAAAAGTAAAATTATCTACTAAGAACTTATAACCTGAACTCAAATTCTCATTTCACTTAAAATGGCATTTGTGGTAGTGCCTACAGACAAAATTTGTGGGCGGAGTTGATCATAGAATCATAAACAAAAATCTCTATTGAAATGATCAGCAAATTTATGAAACTGTATGTCACATGACCAACGTGACCTAAAGGTCACATACAACAGAAATTTGAATTTTCGAAGTGATTTTTGTAGTTTTTAGACTGATGAAGATTACTATTTTTAGTAAGACTGAAAGTTTAGTAGGGAGGAACATTAGTGACCATGTCATTCAAATATTTTGCTCCAAAGGTAACTGTGAAACTATGTATCATTGGTTTTTCCTCCTCGAGATAACCGTGGCCAAAATAGTGAACAATCGGAATGTTTGCTCCGCCCACAGCTATTTAAACCCACGGTCCCGGTTTAAGGTAAACTTGTGATGTGAGATATCAAGATTTCAGTTGTATAATTTTCACATCAGAATCAGTCAATCTGGTAGACTAACACTCATCCAACAACCTCTCTATCTTGTTTAACCTCTTTACCTCATTTAACTTCTCTACTTCCTTATTAATATCCAAACAAACATAATTATACAACACTTCTTTTTTTTTCTTCTCTTCTTTTTTTTAAAACTCAATCTCATCCATTTAAGGTCAACAAAACATAGATAAATATATCCAGATTATGTCTGAATAATTTATAATTATTTGATATTATCAACAGATTTTAACAGTATCTAATTCTATGTTAATCCTATATTCTGTGTATTTGTCAATAAAACCCATCATTATGTTTAAATGGCCAAGTATTAAAGAAATAAAACTCTATTAATAATTGAACTAACAAATTAAATAGAGATATTTATCTGATCTGATTACATCATGTAATCACTTTAAAACATATTAAAATGGCATTCAGTATAAATAATACATTTCTCTGACGGTCACACTATTGTTCGAACAGTGGATTATTTTTAAGAATCTACAGTTCATTCTTTTGTTCTTGAATATATGAACTTTAACCTTTTACTATTTTAGGCTTAAAAACGTGTTTTACTTATTTTGGAACTTTCGTGTCTCGAACCATTGCTGGGCTTTTTAAAGTCTACTTTTACTTTCAAAACTTCCATCTTACCACTCGGCTAAGTTGACCACATTAATCAATTCTACAATTAGTATATATAACTCTTCATAGTAAGCTTTGTTAAAAAAATATCAACAATTTGCTTAAAAAAGCAATTGATCAATATATACAAGACACGATACAAAAATATTTGAGTTCTGACACAATTTATGTTCAGAACTGACGAGTTTTCTCGCAATACAAGAACAACCAACGAACCGACCGCAACTTAACAAATCAGACAGACCACAGGTGAATATTTGGGACACTTGAAAGACCTTGAAATATCTAAATATAAACGATTCTACTCACTTGAAAGACCTTGAAATATCTAAATATAAACGAGAATAAAAAGCATGGATGCCGATAAAAAATGTTGTTTATTTTTTTGTTAATTGTGGCTTATTTAGCTTTCTGAACATTAAAAAAGTAAAAATATAAAATGAAAAGACTGTTGCAGATAGAAATGTATTATGTGAGAGAATACACTCCAACTTGTAGATTCTTAAAAATAATCAACTCGACCCTGACGGGTCTCGTTGATTATTTTTAAGAATCTACAGTTGGAGTGTATTCTCCACTACATACTTAACATGGAGAGACATGAAGTACAAGGTTAAGGCCTTCAGTATAAATACTTAACATGGAGAGACATGAAGTACAAGGTCAAGGCCTTCAGTATAAATATTTAACATGGAGAGACATGAAGTTCAAGGTCTTCAGTATAAATACTTAACATGGAGAGACATGAAGTTCAAGGTTAACTAGTTCATTTTAATGGTTTGGTTTGTTTTATGGTGTTTAACGTCACTTTCAACAATATTTCAGCTATATCATGGCGGTCAGTTTTATTGGTGGAGGAAACCGGAGAAAACCACAGACCTTCCGCAAGTCACTGACAAACTTTATCACATAATGTTGTATCGAGTACACCTCGCCTGAGCAGGGTTCAAACTCACAACGTTAGTGGTGATAGGCACTGATTGCATAGGTAGTTGTAAATCTGACTACCATACGATTATGACAATGATGGGGCCTGTCCCCTTTGATATAGTATAGTTTGTTTAATAGAATAGATACACTGAAATATGTCATGGGGGAAAATGATGATAAATGTTCAAGGCTATTCAAGAAATAATTATTTAGAGTGTATTGGAAATCATTTTTATGACAGCCCATCCATCAATCCTAAACTGTTATAACCTTATTGAATCAACTACTGACAAACAGTTTAGTATCTCCTACTACCTATCATTATTCATTTGTACTACTCCCCAACACATGTTTGGGTAATAATATCTGGAAAATCTCCATGTAAATCATACAAGAAGTAAGAAAGGATATGATTGTTAATGAACATGAGAGAATATCAAAACTTTACACGTAGACACAAATTAAAGTCAAGGAACGGCTCCTTTATTGATAGATATTTAACAGTCACAGTAAGGTCTTCAATTATGAACATAACTGATACCCTAAAATGAGTGTAAATTGGTCCCCCCTAGCCTGCAGCTGAGTGGTAATATTTACTTCTGTTAAAATGGTCCCCCCTAGCCTGCAGCTGAGTGGTAATATTTACTTCTGTTAAAATGGCCCCCCTAGCCTGCAGCTGAGTGGTAATATTTACTTCTGTTAAAATGGTCCCCCCTAGCCTGCAGCTGAGTGGTAATATTTACTTCTGTTGATAAAAGTTTTATTTATAATGCTATACACAAGATTTCAGCTATTTGTTATTTTATTTCCTTATCAAGATTTTTGTATAAAATAACATGTTTATATTAATCAAAGTTTATGATGATATCCCTATCAGCAGATTTTCAGTAATATCGTTGCAACATGATTGAATGTGAGAAGAAAGCCTTGACTGATGAACCCTACACCCTCTCTCCTTGTCATTGATAGAGGTCTGGAAATCTCAATGCTTGAGGTGGGTATTGGGTCACAAACCAACATTAGTGGGGTTAGGTTTGTCATCAGAAGTCAAGGAACTGGGTCACAAACCAACATTATTGGGGTTAGGTTTGTCATCAGAAGTCAAGGAACTGGGTCACAAACCAACATTAGTGGGGTTAGGTTTGTCATCAGAAGTCAAGGAACTGAGTCACAAACCAACATTAGTGGGGTTAGGTTTGTCATCAGAAGTCAAGGAACTGGGTCACAAACCAACATTAGTGGGGTTAGGTTTGTCATCAGAAGTCAAGGAACTGGGTCACAAACCAACATTAGTGGGGTTAGGTTTGTCATCAGAAGTCAAGGAACTTAACTACTCAACCACCGATGTCCTTTTTACATTGAAAACCATTTTGTTTTTGATCATGCTTAATTTACCTTAAGAATTATACAGGTTGAACTGATTAATCATCACTTCTAGACCAATCAAATCATAACAAGAGAACAGGGGTCCGTTGTTGAACTTGTGATTAATCTAATCATATAATTAGTAAGCCATAATTACATTTCTAATTCCTAATCACCTAACTAGCTAATTCAATGATTAAATATCATTATTTAATACATTGATTAAAAAAGAGTTCAGCAACAAAATTTTATCATTGCATTAGCTAAGTATGGGATTAAGAATTAAAAATGTAATGGTTATTAAATCATCTGATTAACTTAATCACAAGTTCAACAACAGACCCCTGATGAATACAGATAGATTTTCAAGGAGAAAGAATCACAATGATATAAACAAGATTTCAATAGAAACAAAGTATATTATGATGCAAAAAGATTTCATTTGAGGAGAAACACAATTTTAGGTTCAATATGGATGGCAGTTTCTGAGAAGATATGCTAAAAATATCTTCCCTTTAAAAAAAAACTTTCTACCTAACTGCATCGGTGGCATAATGGTTAGCGTGCTCGCCTCATGTGTGGTAGCTCGTGGGTTCGAGCCCCGCTCGGGTCAAACCAAAGACTATAAAATTGGTATTTGTTGCTTCTCCGCTAAGCATGCAGCATTAAGGAGAAAGAGCAAAGACTGGTTGGCTCGGAATAAGAATAATGTGTCTGAGTGGAGCGACATGTCTACCCACAGACTGTTGTTTCAGTGAGCTAGCACTATAAAAATCCAACTAAGCATATTGGTCTAGTACAAAGCGGACCTCATCACCATTTCATTGAAAATAAACTTGCTCTCGCAATGATATAGCTGAAAATTTGCGTAGAGTTGGCATTAAACAAGAGTTACTCACTCCTGCAGTAATGGCTGTCTGGATTTCTGATCTACATTACATAAAAATGAGGGGCCTGGGTGGCTCAATGAGTTAGGTCGCTGGATCTAACAACTCATACAAGCCTATCACCATTGTGGGTTCGTGCCCGGCTTTGTAAATTACAAAAAAGGGTGCACTCGACTCGCAACTGCAAGTGATAAAGTTTACCAGTTGCTTGCCCATGGTCGGTGGTTCTCTCCGGGTACTCCGGCTTCCTCCATCACTAAAACTGGTCGCCATGATATAGCTGAAATATTGTTGAAAGTGGCATTTAACACCAAAAAATCAAATCAAATCAAATCATAAAAATGTAAACTTCTTATGAGATAATCCTAGAAAGTTTCCTATAAATCGTTCTGTGATTTTTTAAAATATTTTTAAAACATTTTTTTTTTCATAGGGTCGTACTATTAACTTTGACCTATAGTGAAAGTCTAAAACATATCATTCAAAGGAACCATCCATTCATAGACAGTCTGGGCTTAATTAAATTGGTAGTTTCTGAGAAAGTTTTTAAAAGAATAGTCCATCAGCTTCTACATTAAATTATGTTCTGCCATGATGGCCATCTTGGATTTAAATCTGGTCAATACAATATCTTTTTTTTTGCATCTTAGCAATTCAAACTACAATACTGGCTCTGATGATCAGCAAAATAACAAATTCTAATGAGCATAGCAGCAGTCCTGCAAAGATTGTTTTTATTTGGTAGAGTAGCTTTGGACTGTTCACAACAACAGACACATAATAATGATAGTAGCCCACATAATACTTGGTACTAGATGAACTAGCAAAATTAATGTTTGCAACCTAAAAAGATTATTATGTTTTCAAGTGAGTTTATGAAATGATCATGCCTGTATATTATGTGTAAATAATGAATATGATAACTTAAGGAAGAAAAAAATCCCTATTTCAGAAACTAATGCATTATGGGAATTTTTATCTCCATCCATACATCAAAGTTTTATGTGAGGTTGTGTCAACAACAGGGCATTGACCAATGACGCAACATCATTTAAAACTTTCGTGCATGGATGGAAAACCAAAAAATTCCTAAAATGCACTAGTTTCTGAACTAGTGAACTGTGTCTGATAAGTAAATGAGTAGTGTGTAAGATGTTCACACATTGATAACAGTGTGTAAGATGTTCACACATTGATAACAGTGTGTAAGATGTTCACACATTGATATCAGTGTGTAAGATGTTCACACATTGATAACAGTGCTGTCAGCTGTAGAAGATTTAAAATTATACCTCTCAAATATGGTCTCATTGTCCAAAAGTCTGTAAAAATAATTACATTTAACATCCAAATCTTTACCTAACATATCTATAGGGAAATTTAATATTCCCATTTCCTTGCTTTTTTGTAGAATAAATGTGTAAATATTATGGAATGCCATTTCACAGATGTACCAAATCTGATGCTGTGTCCAATCACAGCAATGATAATTAAAGAAAACAAACATTTTCCACAAGATGAAAATACTTCTCTTCAATCCAATTTAATTGATATTACAATTTTATTTCAATTTGTGAATTTTTGCCATTAGAAGGGAGATAACTCTAACATGTAAAGCATCCCAATCTCTTTACGATAATCTTTTACGTAAAAAAAAATCAAAATTTCTTTTCTTCTTCCCTTTTCCAGCATTAAATCATAAATTCCAAGAAGAAATTTTAACACAAATATCATCAAGAGTTTTAATTTCTTAAAATTAAAATAAATTACCACAAATATCAACAAGTTTTAAATTATGATTTTTTTTTTTAATTTACTACAAGTATCATCAAAGAGACTACTAAAATATTTCCATTCAAAATAATGAGGTGAAATAAAAACAGGTGAAATGCTGTTGCTTTTCTTACCTCTAAGAATCTCTTCACCATCCTTATCAAGTTCTGGACCTTGGAATATGCTCTCACTAATCCTCTGTGACAGATCTAGACCCTCGTCTGTGACATTTGACAAGATACTGGTTTCTTGTAAACTGTCTCCATCTCCTTCTCCCCCTGTACAAACATAATATTTGTAAAGGCCATTAGAAATTCACAAGAGCCTGCATGATTCGTCTACATTTATGTAAAATTTAGGACAAATCAGGTTTGAAGTTTCTCAGGAAATTAAAAAAAATATATTTTCCCTATTGATCTTCTTAAAACTTTTCCTTGAAATGGTGGTCATTTTGGATTTATCATCAACATTTAAAAAACATAAACATTTATAGAGGATCATACAAGAAATGTTTCACTCAAACGTTCTTTCAAATTGTTAAACAGTTAAATAAAACATTTTCCCTTTAGCAATATTTTTTAGTCTGTCATAGAAGGTGGTTATTTCCCTTAAGTTGACCTTCCCTAAGCAACCATCTAGACATTAGCCAATATTATATCTATATGCTTACCTTCAGCTGCAGCAGGTGCTCTTTCCTGGTCTTTAGGTGGGGTTCTTCCCTTACTCCCACCGGACTTGTCTCCTTCAGCCACCATCTTGGCCAATTTTTTGTTGATACTGTCCTCAACATTAAGATAAGTCTTGACAGAGTCTGACAGTAACTGAAGCAGCTGTTCATTGGTTCTTTGTACAGATTCTCTGTGGACAAAAAATATGTATAGTTTATAATAAATTGCTTACAACTGAAACAAGATAAAGCAGTAAATAAGTGTGATTTACTAAAAATGACTAGACTTTATGGTGACCACAGTGCATTAAGAAAACATTTTCTCAGCACTTCATTTTTGCATTTTATTTCATCCTTTCAATTTCAGTAATGTAAAATTGCTTCAAAAGAAAGATTTATCGACCATCTCTAGGTCAGAATTGAGCATGAGTTCTATAGTTTGACCTAACCTGTAACACTGACCCTCGCTAGGTCAGAATTGAGCATGAGTTCTAGATTTTGATCTTATGTGTCATCGTTGACCCTCTCTAGGTCAGATTTGAGCATGCGTTCTAGATTTTGATCTTACATGTCATCATTGACACTCTCTAGGTCAGAATTGAGCATGAGTTCTAGATTTTGACCTTACCTGTCATCATTGACCCTCTCTAGGTCAGAATTGAGCATGAGTTCTAGATTTTGACCTTACCTGTCATCATTGACCCTCTCTAGGTCAGATTTGAGCATGAGTTCTAGATTTTGGCCTTCCTGTGATTCCCTCTCTCTCCTCATTAAGATAAGTCTCTCTTCCTCTATCTGATCCTGAAGTCTCAGTGTTAATTTCTGTACCTCATCTTCAAGCTGTGAATATAAATTACCAAAGTTATCATGAAATTCTGCATTAGGCTAATAATCACTTCTTCAAAAATAGTTTTGTCTTTTTGTTTTGTTTTCACCATCTCAAGAGGATATATCTGTTGTTAATTCCAATTCCTCATTATTGAACACAGTACACTATAGGGGTTTAGTTTAATGCTGTTTAACGCCATTTTCAACAATAATTCAGTTATATTGTGGCGGTCAGTTTTACTTGGTGGAGGAAACCTGAGTATCCAAAGAAAACCACTGACCTGCAGCAAGTCACTGACAAACTTTATCACATAATGTTGTATCGAGTACACCTTGCCTGAGAGGGATTCGAACTCACGTTAGTGGTGATAGGCACTGATTGTATAGTTATAAATCCAACTACCATATGATCACAACGGTCCCTCTGAACACTATAACAGTACAGCAGAGCTTTGTTATGTTGAAATAGATGGAACCAATGATTTTACTTTGAATTAATCGACTTGCGTCAAGTTTGTTGATTCCTTGTTGTTTGCTTAATGTCCAGCTGTAAATGATTCACAAATATTCTGGATAGGAACAAGTTCAACAAAATATGAAGGAAAAAATACAGAACTAGGAAGAACTGTTTTAGATACCTAAAACTTATGTCTCCTCTTAATGCGGCCATCTGTACAACAATAAGTTACACTTTATGAGTTGAATGTTGTGGAAAAAATATGTCATGAAAGCAAATATTTGCAAGCAGTGGACCAAAGTAATTACTATTGGACAAGAAAATACTATTTAAAAAACCATTATTTGACCTTGAGGTCAAAGGTCAAGGTCCCACGAAGGTCATTATGGTACAGAACACACCGCCTTATGGTCATGCACCCACATATCAAATATAATTGACCTATCTGGAAAGACAAAAAAGTTATAGTCCGGACAAGCTTCGCTGAGAAGAAGCAGAAGCGGAAGAAAAAATCAGACTAAAACAGTATGTCTCCCTTCGTTCGAAGGGGAGACATAAATATGGGAGGAATGGAAGAAACAAGGCAACAACTTTTGACTGCCCCTAAAACAGACCTGATTTTACGAGGACAACAAAAAAGCGGAAATCGGCAAAATCGGAAGTATTGAATATACTATAAAAAAGGAATCGTAACGGTAAAACGGTAAAATCCGGGGGGGAAAAAAAGCGGAATTCCACTTTAAAGCGGACGAAAATCATGTCTGCTAAAAAGAAGGGAGAGTTGAATAGAGATGAAAAGATTTGCCTTATGTAGCACTAGTGGCTACAATGTGTCGTCTTTTTTAAAATCTACAAAAGAGATATTTAATATTCTGGGAGAATGAAATTCTCTAAAAAAAAACGCCCCAACTATGGTCCACAGTCAATTTTTCTGTATCAATCATAACCAAAAACATCCACTGAGAGGGCATTCCCTATCTCTGCTGGTTAAGCCTGTGAAACCATTACCAGATCCAATATCAAGCTTATTACTATATACTTATTTACCTGTTTTATTTTTCCCTCTTTCTGTTTTACAACATCAGAGGAAACAGGAAGATCACCCGATTCATAAGTGGCAACAGGTTTAAAATCAGCAAGAGTATCAGCTAATGCTCTCGTCTGTAATAAGTCTGTGGGAGTACTCCTTCCACTTCTGAAAGAATCGTCTCTTTCGTCGTAGCTACCACTCCTTTCAAAATCGTCATCTTCGTCAACGAAACGAGGCCTCTCATCTAGGCCAGCATCAAAGTCAAAATTGGAAACCTGCAGCTCCCTAGGTGGAGCTGACAATGGAAGAATAGGATCCTCCGATACCTCGGAACCAGAATCTTCCTCGGATTTCTCTCCTCTGAACCTATCAAATTCTATCGAAGGTTCAACTGGACTTTCATCAGTAATAATTTCCTGTAAAAATAATATTTTGTGTTATTATCATCATAATTATCTCCTTTCATTTATCAGAAAGTTGTAGTTGTAATTGAGTGGTGAAAAAATATTCTGTAAATAATTTAGGATTACTCCACAAACTTCACAACTTTTAATTACAGGTATGTAATATTTAAAGTTTCAACAAAATATTTTTCATAATTACATTTTAAAAAAGAACTTACACAGGTTCACTAAGCTTAAAATAAACAAGGGCAATGCAAAGCGTGGCATATCCCTTCACCTAAAAATTTGACCCGGTCACCTTGACCGTTGACCTTGAAAATCAATAGGGTTCCAGATTCTCGTAAGACTAAGTATGTACCAAGTTTATTCAAAATCCATTGAAGGATGTTGATTCTAGAGTGTTCACAAGGATATTACGGAAGGACGAACGGTAGCCTTACTATATCCCTTCGCAACTTCGTTGGCGAGGGGATAATAAAATGATCACATCATTTCACAAGGAGGCTTGGGTCGATAAAACTAGCTTAACCCTGCTACTTTATATTAAATGCCTGTATCTATTAGGTGTTTTGATTTTTCCTATATTACTACAATTTTTATATTAGACTTTGGAACTGTTCTGACAGTGTCATATTTTTTTGTTTTCCATTTTATTTGAATATCTTCTCTATTATTAAAGAAATATTTTTGAATATCTGATGAAAAAAGGAATCAAATTTTTCCTTTTTTTTCCCTCATTATTTTCATTTGAAGCTAAAGATCCTTGTTGTGAATGTTTCTCCAAGTCAACAAGGGCAACGCAAAGGGTGGCATTTTCCCTTCGCCTAAAAATTTGACCCGGTGACCTTGACCTTGACCTATGACCTTGAAAATCTATAGAGTTCCAGCTTCTCTTAAGGACTAAGTATGTACCAAGTTTGGTCAAAATCCTTTGAAGGATGTTGATTCTAGAGTGTTCACAAGGATGTTACGGAAGGACAGAAGGAAGGACGGTAGTGTTACTATATCCCTTCGCAACTTCATTGGCGAGGGGATAATAATTTATTTTCACTCCAATCAGTGCCAGTGATTTCTACTAACTTTTCTGCTGTTTTATGGAAATTCTTACTTCCATCATAATAATAAAATAAAATGTCAAAAAATAGGTCAATTGAAAGTTAACTCGGATCATGAATTTTTCTTTTTTTCTGATAGTAATAAATGGCTGTCCTTGACCTTAAGTTGCTCCTTAACATGTGTCCTTGTAATGAAATAACAGAGGTTTGAGAGCTTAGGATAAGCTTAAATAATCTGTTTAAGTTATTTGACTGTCGGATAATCCTTAAAATTACAATTAGGGTTGCACTTGAGGCTTGTGTTAAGATTATTGGTATATATAGTCACTTTCAACAATTGTGTGTCTGGAAACATTAGTACTTGTACACTCTTGAGATCTTTGAAACATGTAATAATCTTAAACAGCATTAATGTTAGTAGTGACAACTGTAAAATAATGATAATCCTGAAATTTTGTAAGACATGCTTACCGGTATTCAACTGATGTCAAATCTGCCTTTCATTTGTTGCTTCCATAATTACTTTTATAAAAACAAAAAGCTGACTCGATATCATTTTTGGCTGATTTTCATAAATAAATACTATTATTTTCTCCCAACTGCCCAAATAGGCAGCAGTCGAAAAATAAGATTATTAAAAGTTAGGAAGTCTCCAAAAACAAAAATAGTTGAAAAATTAGGCTAACGAAAAATTGAGCTGAGATAAGATCCTACATTTATGTTGTTTGAACTATAGTGTGTTTATTTGACCTCAGAGCAGCTAAAAATTGTTTGGTATAACAGTAACACACGAGTGGTCATACTTTAGATGTTCTATCCCCATTTCCCCCTAAAATTAATCTTTTGATGTCATATGATATGGACCTGCTTTTTTGACATGAGAATTAGTTTGTTCAGGTAAACCCTTGTCCTTATTAATTTGCTGAGGTCAATTAACATTTTGATCTACTTTTGTTTTACAAGGACTTATTAGCCTACCTTCTTGTCCCTAGGACTAATCTGTTGAGGTCGTTTGACCCTCTCTGTAACCTCTACACGTTCTATAGAGGACTCCATGTCATCTCTGGGTGTACTCCTAGAAGGTACATATCGACCACTCACTTCTGGTACTATTTCCTCCTCTAGACCCTCCAACTGTAATAGACAAAAAATTGATGATGATAACGGTATTAAAGTTGAAGATGATTTTTATACTGTGATGGTATCATGTATGGCATATGAGAGTATAACTACAATGTAGTACAGTAGTCTCCCTTTCATAAGGTCACTCCTCCAATAAGACCATCTTATCAAAGGTCACCCATCTTAGGCCAAACTTAAAAATATCTTTGTTTGCTGTTGGCCTACCCATACTTAGAAGGGGAGGGTAGGTAGGAAGGTTTTTTTTTTTTGGTTTTTTTTATTGAGAAAAAATATGCAAATAATATACGAGTACGTCCGAGAATCTAGAACAAGTTTCGGTTACAATAAAGTACGGATCAAACCGGAAATGTACAAATCCGGATTTACCGTAAATGCAAAAACGGAAAAAAAAAAGAAAAAATTTTTTTTTGTCACAACTGCAATACAAAATTTTGGGATGGCCCCAATTTTGGAGGGTCAGTTGGCCGACAGCAAACAAACCTATTTTTATTTTTGGCCTTATCAGACAAAATTTTCGATGCACTAGCGAAGTAAAATGCTATTAAACTACCCCTCCCACACCTGTTTTATTGTCTATTACTGTTTAAACTTTCTTACTTCATACAATTTAGTACAGTAGTTCCCCCTCTTAAAAGGACACTCCCAACAAAGGCCACCCCTCGTGTAAGGTCATTCCCATCAAATTAAAGGCCACTCCTTATATGTCAGATTTCAAATGCACAAAGATAGAAAAATGCTACTAAATTGTCCCCCTATGATCAGGCCAAATTTATCACTGCAGAAGGGGGTAGTAGCCTTTTAAAAAGATACACTACAGTGTCAAAAAACAGTAGCAATATGGAACTGAATATTCTACTATTAAATTCATATACAGGGATTTATTTTCAGTGGCAGCAAAAATACCTAAATTAAAACACTGAAACTAGTACATGTATCATCAAAAACTTAATCGAGATACAAAAACAAATACCTTAATATAACAGAAAAGAAATCTCACCAGAAATATAAGTAAACTGCATCATATGACAAAGTAGCAGTCAGAATGGTCCTACATACATGTATACAGATGTCACTTACCAATCAATAGTAGTTTAATATGATGATTCATGTCAAAAAACAAAATACTTATTCAGTCTCATTTTTCTGCTGGTTTATTAAATTGATTTTGTTTTATGATTTGTCCATAATCCATTAAACAAGACTTATTTAAAAAGAAAATGTTTTATTTTTGGGTGGGGGTTGCATTTGGGGTTCTATGTTCTTCACATGCCATAATAATGAACTGATATTAAAATACAATACAATTAGTTATTGTGCCTGTATCTTAGGCAATTCCTAAAAATTAGTTGGTTTGTTGTGGCTCAACCGACCATCATAACTTTCCCTACCAACCAATTTCATCATTAATCCTTACACACTTCATGACTTGTAGGTCTGGTTTATACAGGAAACCAGTATTACTTTAAGGATAGCCATTACATCTAAAATCAGGCATTGGCTGACCTATATCCTGTAGATTATGTCTGTCTTTTCAACACACTTATTAGAAAGTTCATATTCTTCAGATTGACATTTCTTATTTCAAGCGAAATCACGGGTATCTGAATGAACTTGCTGCACCCTAAAATAAATGTCAGACCATTTTGAAAGCAGCAAATACCAATTTTATAGTCTTTGGTTTGGACAGACCAGGACTTGAACCTATAATCTATTTCATTCAAAATCGATCACACTAACCATTATACCACCGATGTGGTTCAGTTAAGGTATGAAAAAATGTGTCAAATACAACAAAAAATGTTCATAACTGTCTAAATAAGAAGATCTTATACTATAAAATTGTCTCCCCTCAAGAGGCCACTTTTTCATTGCTAAAGTGTTGGCATTACAAGAGGGGGAATGTTATACTTATTTTTAATAATGCTTATTACATCGTGGAATAATTTTGCATTAGGTTGGCTGAACAGGAGTTTGATTCTTGCTATATGGCAAGGTGTACTCTATACAACTTATCATTGACTCATGGCATGTAGGTAGTTTTCTCAAGGTACCCTCATTTTCCTCCATCAATAAAAATTACCACCACAATATAACTGATATATAGTTGTAAGTGGTGTTAAATACAGTGTACCATAATCTCACATGAAGAACAATGACAGCCAATTTTAAGCTAGTAACCAATGTGATATTCCATTCTTTCTTTTCATAATATATTAAGTGAGTGAGTGGTTGTTTTTTAATGCCAACTAGTAATTTTTCAGCTACATCATGGCAAGAACAAGTTAAATCCATGTTCAAAGAATAAAACAAATAAATTAAAAAGTATAGATATTTGACCTTTATAGAAGAATGTATGTATATAGAGAGAGAGACAACAGCTGGTTCTGTATTGATGTATTAAGCAATAAACCATTATACAATATCTATATAATATATTATCATTTAAACCTGTTGTCTGTTGTCAATAGAAATTTTATGGGTATTTTGTTGATTTTTGATCAAAGTTACTAGCATTGTTACTTGTCAGAGCATGAATTCAAAAGGAAAAATAATTCTTATTTATACATCTACTCTACAGTAAAACATGTTGAAATCAAACCCAGAATGCAACAGATTCTTGTATTAACTGATCATTAAATAAAGTCACAATGTAGGAAAATCTTTGCTAATTTAACCTGTACAAACCGATTACCTGTCTATTGTGAACATAAAAGCTGGCCCTCAAGGAGGTTCACCATAGACAGGTTTCACTGTACTAATATCACATACATTTTAATGCAGTTGTATTTTGTTCTGTATCCATTCAAAAATAGTTCTGAGAAAAGTGACAAATGATGTTAAAAATGACAGACTGACTTAAATTTCCAACAACTTCCATCTTTTATCTCATCACAATGTAATAAACAGCTTTGTCAGACAACAAGGCAGGTCAGACTGCACATGTTGTTAATCCTTAAGATCATTGACATAGACAACCACCAACAGTACACTCACTTGTCATTAAATGTCGAGACACTTGGACATACATATTGTTGAGAGATATACTAGATCACCTCTGTAGAATAAAACAGTAATCTACCTCATGTTTATGTTAGGTCAGGAAAATTTTAACATATTGATACAATTTAAGTTAATATGGCCAATGACTTTAATAAAAAATACAGCCCAGATCCTGCTAAGTAATCAGCGTTATGGGTATTGGTGTTTAATGCCACTTACAATTAACAATATTTCAGTTACATTGTGGAGGACAGTTTTATTGGTGATGCAGCCACCAAACGGCCACTTGTCACTGACAAACTTTATCACATAATGTTGTATAGAGTACATCTTGCCATGAGCAGGAATCAAACTGACAACTACCATACCATCACAACAGTCCCCAAAATAATCATATGTTTTGTAGAGGGAATCAAACTGACAACTACCATACAATCACCACCACAACAGTCCCCAAAATAATCATATGTTTTGTAGAAGGAATCAAACTGACAACTACCATACAATCACCACCACAACAGTCCCCAAAATAATCATATGTTTTGTAGAGGTAATCAAACTGACAACTACCATACAATCACCACCACAACAGTCCCCAAAATAATCATATGTTTTGTAGAGG
>MJUT01058264.1:253645-263666 GCA_002080005.1 Gigantidas platifrons
CCCCCATGTAATACGGATCAGGTTATTACACCCCCTGGAGATATGACTTGTTGTATTTCGAATTTATGACATATGCAAAATTAAACATATCTTGAGTAAGTATATGATAAATTATATTATTGTCACAACATTGTAACGTGTTTTAACTGTATTTATAATGTGCTTTCATTTTGTATTCTAAATTGCAGTTGAACATCGTGTTTCAATTCCATTTAATAAACTGCTCTTTTAAATAACTTTATAATTCAATGTATGTATGTTTTACATTTATTTCGTACCTTTGTGTTCACTAGAGCACAATGATATACATGTACCTGACTTTCATTCCTAGCTTTACATTTGGCACAAAGCAAGTTCATTGTACATATTGGATTGGTAACCTTCACAAACAAATTGGAAAGATGATTTAAAGTTGCATATATTTAGTATGAATTCGTACTGGTATAATTTGACGAATTTCAAGTGTGTTTAAAATGGTATCACGGCAGCTGAAAGTGTAATTATTCCATTTTAGGTGATTAGATTGGTATCTGTTTGCATTTGCAGTATGTCAAGGCATTCACCAATTAGTGATTTTCATCACTTTGATTACAACAATGACATAATATAAATAGGACTGTATTTTTATGGTTATTTCTGTAATTTATTATGCAAGTGTCCTGAAACAAGACTTCAATCTTTATATTCTTAGTGTAATCAAACATCAGTGTTAATAACATACTCCCGCAACTCGTCATGGCGTATTTCATATTTTAAATAATTATGCATGTAAAGGGATTGGCTGTTTTTATAGGAAACATGTTTATTTTTGGGTGCGTTTTAAATTATTTGGTAACGCAAGTATCATTCAATCAGATTAAAGATTAGAAATAAAACAAACGAATAAAAAGATTCATTAATCGTTTATTTTTATACCTCGGAGAAATAATGTGATTCAGAAAAAATGCACCCAGGAGAACACCACGCTTCTTGCACGCTAAAAACAATTAAACAGCTATTAGGACTGGTGGTCGGTTTTCCCGTTTCAATGCATTTGTTTGTTGTTGTTTTTTTTATTATATACATGCATATGCCAATAGTTCTACTATACATGAATGTGGCAACCATATGCGTGACTTACAAACAATATACATACGTGGCGTTAATCAAATGTTGATATTAAACAACCCAAAAGACTTGCTGGAGACGTTAAGTTCTAGGTCTCAGTATGTTTGTAGCATCATTAAAACATTTCATTGCTCGACATTATATACCACCATCCCATATACGCTACTAAAATTTAGAATTCAGGAATTGATTCAGCGTTGTTTATCAAAGAAGAACGGAGAACAAAGGTATCAGAATCTTGTTATTGGTAGAGACAAATCTTACTTTGCCAAAAGCCAGTCAAAATCTAATAATAAATATAAACAGGACGAGATCATTTAAATGTTAGACTTTTAAATCGACAACATATTTGTTCTGTTTGATGGACAGGTGTTTCAACAAACGAATGGTATTTCAATGGGTACGAATTGTGCTCCGTTATTCGCCGAATTGTTTCTACATGCTTATGAGGTAGACTTCTTTCAAAGGCTTCTCAAGAATAAAGATAGAAAATTAGCCCAGACCTCTAATTCCAGATTCCGCTATATAGATGATGTCCTGTCACTGAACAATGCTCGATTCGGTGATTCTCTTTATGGTATATAAAGCTCATTCTTGAAGTTAAGGATTCACAAAAGTCCGCTTCTTACCTTGACCTTCACCTTGTAATCGACACCGGAGGAAGATTAATAACAAAACTCTACGACAAACGCAATGACTTCACTTTTCCAATAGTCAAATTCCCTTTCACCAGTAGCAATATTCTAGCATCACCAGCGTATGGAGTTTACATTTCACATCTCATACGTGATTCTAGAGCTCGTGCCCATTACATCAATTTTTTGGACAGAGCTCATTTGCTGATGCAAAGCTACGAAAACAAGGCTACGTTGCTCCTATGTTGAAGTCCTCGCTACAAATATTATACGGTCGTCGTCCCATATTTCAAATGACAATGGATCTTTTACTTTTTATGTAAATATTTCTTTCCTCTATCACTGTTAAGACTTTTACTGGTCTTGACTGTATAATGAGCAAGACGGCAGGTGTCTTATAAGAAGGAGAAACTGCTTACCCGTCGGGAGCACAACCCCGGTTTTTTTGTTGGGGTCCGTGTTCCTCATATTATACATTGTTTTTGTAGCGTCCTATTAGTTGTCTTTACGTCATGAGTTCCGTGTTGTGGTGTCCACTACGACTTTCGCGTAAAACAAATGTTCGGTTCGTCTTTACCTCCAGTTGTTTGTAGGAGGGCGCATATTTTCTTTACGTTATTTGTGTTTGCTTCCGTATTGTGTTGTGTTTTTGGTTTGTTTTTGTTCGTCTTGTGTACGCTATGTTGCCTGTTTCTCTGGGTTGTACTTTTTAGATTGCCCTTTCGGTATTCTCTAACGCTCATTTGTAGTAAACACAATGTTAGGGTGTATGTAATTTGATACAAAGTAAAAACATTTGCCTGAAGTACATGAATCTACCGTTTTTCAATCAAATGAAAAACAAGCAATATCACACTATCGGAACAGCTTCAAAATACAATAGAAAAATCGCGAAAGAGGCCAATTCGATACTCTTAACACACAAATACATGACCGCTCACATTCCTGGCTTGGTATAAACACTTCAATAAAGGGTGGCGGAGTTGAACTAAGTTATACATATGAAAACCTTTTAAGTTTTAAATTGATTGCCATCTTAGCTTGCCAAGTCCAATCTTATCTCATCCATCTTATCTAAGACCACTCATATCGTGGAGGTGATAACCTTAGATCTTTGGCAATCACTGATACGGATTTCCTAGAGAACACATCACCACACACCAAGTCTTACCTTTGAAATAATGGCACCGATTACACATGTACATTTAAATCCTACAACCTTACGATTGTGGATACGAATGTAATGCTATCTTGAGTTTCGAAGGTATCTTATTAAAAAGTTGCAAAATGACAAAAATGACATTTCCATTTATATGTAGCAACATTCCAGCAGCACCTGCATATGGAGTATATATCCCTCAATTGATCCCATATTCCAGAGCTTGTGGTTCCAGTCAGGATTTCCTTCTGGAATAACTATCATCATTCATTTTCCCTTGAGTACCACAACAGGAATTGCTTACCATTCCTGAATACATGAGTTCATCTCCGGTTTTTAGTGGAGTTCGTGTCCCTCAATCTTTCTGTGGAGTATTTAATTACCATTGCATGTCTTTTTCCCTTTTTCATTTCAGGCCATTATTGGTCTATCCTTTGATTTATTGTATCTTCTAACCATATGGGAAGACATTGTAAATATGTTTTTGATGCAGAAACTATGGATATTAACCGCACAATAACCTGCTAATAGTGCATAAAAGAGTGACATAAAGCCTGGCAACCTATTTTTTTTTAGTCAACTGCAACTTAAATTAATGTACATGAAGTTGGCTAGAGCCAAATAACGCCTTTATACAATACTAGAGAGCATATCTTATTTTCTGCAATTTTAAATAATATACTAAAATAATGTCGTGTTGATTAGACACAAGTTTTCCAATGATGATGTCTTACTATTTAATATTTCACTCTTCATGTTGATATCTACTGTACTCGTACACTCCAATACCATGATAGGATTGTTGTATTGTATAATAGTAATATTAAAAACAACCAAGGTTTACTTGTTTATTATTGCTACAACAGACATAATTACACAAATCTCTTTTTGTAGCAATGCATTCAACAACAATTTATGACAAATCAGCATTTTAATAACTCTCTATTGTAGAGATTACAACCAAAAGTACAAAGGAATTGTTTGTTTGATCCTGTTCATACGTGGACAAAATTGATTTGTACAAGTGTTTGTGTGATGCAGATTTGTACAAGTGTTTGTGTGATGCAGATTTGTACAAGTGTTTGTGTGATACAGGTTACAATTTGCCTGATTGTCCCCCGACGCTTCGTCGAAGGGGACTATAGAAATGGGTGTCGTCCGTCCGTCCGTGTGTTTGGTTTCCAGATGATAACTTTTGAATGAAAAGTCAGATTGAAGCTAGGTGTGGCATGTAAGTGTATCTTATGAATATCTAGGTAAAGTTCGATAATGACAATTTTTCGACAAATTTTACTAGAGTTGTGCCCCTTTTTATAGCTCAAAATTGATAAATATTTGGTTTCCAGATGAAAACTTTGGAACAAATAGTCAGATTGAAACTAAGTTTGGTATGTAAGTATATCTCATGAATATCTAGGTCAAGTTCGATAGCGATCAATTTTCGACAATTCTCACCAGAGTTACATCCCTTTTTATACTTCGTCCGTGTGTCCCGAATTGGTTTCCAGATGATAACTTGTGAATGAAAAGTCAGATTGAAACTAGGTGTGGCATGTAAGTGTATCATATGAATATCTAGGTGATTCCGATAATGACAATTTTTCGACAATTTTTACTAGAGTTGTGCCCCTTTTTATACCTCAAAATTGCTAAATATTTGGTTTCCAGATGATAACTTGGGAATAAATAGTCAGATTGAAACTAGGTTTGGTATGTAAGTGTATCTCATGAATATCTAGGTCAAGTTCGATAATGATGATTTTTTAACCAGAGTTACTCCCTTTTTTTTACTTCAAGATGGTCCTTGGGTGGTCCCCTTTCAGAATTATTTAAATCAGGTGAGTGATACAGGCTCATCTGAACCTCTAGTTTACAGTAGTTTCAAAATTTAATCTTACCATATAACCTTTGCGTCGGGGGATCAGTGGCCAACGGCCTTTTATTTAGTAGTACAAATTGTAGATGGTATTTTTTCTTCTTCTTATTTGCACTTTGTAGTATACTCTAATGTTAGACATGCAGGGGAAAATATTATTATTAAATACAGATGTACTAGTCCGTCATGCATGCAGACAAAAAGCCATAAATCTTCCATCCCTGTGGTCTATAACTTGTTAGTCAAAACAAATAGTTTAATACAGTTTTATTGTCGACTGTTTCCGGATTACACAAGATCATGTTTTCTGATAATTACAATTCCACTATATTGGAAAATCTCATGAGGCATTTAACTAAACTTTTGACGATATACGGATTGAGTATGGTTTTATCGTTCTATCTGGTGATGTTTTAATATCTATGATGTTTGTCCTGGGAAATGTGTTCAATTGTCATCTATCTTCTAGAAAATAATACTTCAAGTTAAAATACAATAACAAGTGCTATGACCTACGATTTGAGAGTTTAAAAAGTGTGAAATATTCTATTTATGTATTTACCAAAGATAAATATGAATAAAGGGCATACAAATGTTGTTTATTTCTTTTTCATTGTTTTATCAACCTAAAAAAAGTTCGAATCCCAATCAGGCGATGTGTACTCGATACAACATAATGTGATAAAGTTTGTCGGTAACTTGCGACCAAACTTTGGTAGAATCATTAATGTCTTACAACCCCGTCAACCATCCAACATGGCGGTTGTTACTATAAATAGAACATAGGTTGGTAAAACACCTACATAGCCAATATATCTACATTTTGACACTAAATGATCTGAAATTTGAACAGTAGCTACATTTTAATGAGTAGTGTGACATATGTTACGGGTTGTGATTGCATAACAGTGCCTATGTTAGTATCTGCTTTTATTAGCAGTAGAAAATATATAATCCATTTAAGGATTATTATTTAAGGTGGTACCTAACACTACAGGGAGATAACTCTTTGAAATCAGTTGAACGTTTTGATCATATGATGTTTGTATGCAGATTTCAAGCATCTCGGTGATCAAAACCACAGAGAGAAAAGCTGCTATGTGGCTATTGAATTTATAGTCTGTTGGTTGGAATTTGTTAAAATTTTGATATTTATTACAGTGGATATATTCAAACACACTGCCAAAAAAATAAGAAAATTAAACGAGCAGATCAAATTTTACCTGAAGTGTAAGGTACCACCTTAATATATTTATTTGTTAATACCTTATTCGTGTCCCACTGGAGTATTTTTTAACAATGTGATAACGTCATCTTGTAATGCTTTCAGTTTTTAAATAATTACTCATGAAAAAAGGAAATGGGTTGTTTGTTGGAAATAAATAATTTATTGATGGGTGTGTTTCAAATTACAACATTATGAGATAAAATTTGTTAGTGACTTGCGACAAGTCTGTGGCTTTCTGGGTTCTCTGTGTTCTCCGGTTTCCACTGGCTTTCTGGGTTCTCTGGGTACTCCGGTTTCCACTGGCTTTCTGGGTTCTCTGTGTTCTCCGGTTTCCTCCACCAATACAATAAAACTAAACGTCACGACATAACTGGAATAGTGGTGAAAGTGGCGTTAAACACCATAAAAACCCGTTTCAAATTAGACAGTAACGCAAGTATTAGACAATCATACGAATCAAAAGATTCATTTATTTTCATTTCTCAAAGAAATCCCACGGTTACAGAAATAAGACCAACTGGTTTCTGCTGAGAATTACAAAATTCAATATAAGTTAAAACAATGAATGAGCATGTTTGCTTTAGGGGGTCTCTGATGGTTTCCCATTGCAATGCAAGACAGTTCAACCCTGTCATGTTGACTGATAAGAAACCCCCACTCCTAACAAGCTGTGTTGTTATTATTGGCTGCTACAAGTTGTCTCTTGACATGCAAAGACCGCGAGTGATATTTTTCAAACACGAGGCACGTTCTTAGGTCAACAGATGCTCGTTACTGTGGGGGCGGGAAGTTGTACATAACAGCGGAGACCAGGTCTTATTTCTTTACACCGGGGCTACCTCTTTGGTGAGACAGTTGAAGAATCTGTCAGAAACGTAGTTGAAATGATATTATGTGAAACCTTCTTAAGATGACGCTCTACAGTACTCTCATAACATGTATGAATTCAATTAATCAATACCAAAAGCATCAACGTTCGTAATTATGATATATTGTTATTCGAACACGGTTCGTAGTTTTAGAATGATTATCGAACAAATTTGGTCACTAGAGATACCAGTTCATATACCACCAGCTTGCAATATAGCATTTGAACAATGGGCAAGATTATCTGGTTTTTTTTACATACTGTAGTTTTCACTTCCATCATTTCATTAGCTCTCGGTCTAATATTTTGTTCAAGATGTCTTAATACCATTTTCACATTTACCTTTAAATATGATACTATTTTTTCCAATAAAATGTCGGTAAGGTAATTATTTTCATCGCAACTGTTAACAGAAAAACAGCATCCATTTAATTTCTGCAGTCTCTGTGAGAAAACAGACAATGTTCCTGCACTGATAGTTCTATTACTAATACTATATGTACAGACATTCACTAAAAGAACGCATTATTATAGAGTCCATCAACATGTCACCATGGAAACAAATCCAGACAGTAATAATACATCTAGATTTAGTGTTCATTGATCTCTAAATATCAGTCAATGAATCGATTTACATTGTTTTTTGAAAGGTTCCCGAGTTTCAACATTGACAAAATTAGTGAAGTGTCTTAAAATATAGAGTGTTAAAATCTGGGATAAAGGCGAGATTCACCGAGCCTTTCTCCAGTTGTGTGCCGAATAAACATACACTTTATATTTTGATATTGCGTTTATCGTTCATACACGTAAAATAAAATACAAGAACTCCTATTGGACAAACGTTTGTTATATTTTTAGTTTGGATTGGTTGTGGTTGGTGCATTAGTAAGATAGGATATGGGTGTAAATGAACATAAGAGACTACCCAACTGTACACTTAGACACAAAGTACAGGAATAGTATTTTTATTGCTGTTCGCTCTACATTTCACAGCGACAATATATGGTGGTATATGGGGTGCACAAGAACGTAAAAACGTGAAATAAAAAATGAAAATACGAAAAACGGGAATCTTATTTTCATCCAAGAACGAAGCACGAATAATAAAATTCCATTTATATTAATATCTTTGATTTAATCTAATAGTACTTATTTTTATTACTCAGAAACAACCTTTGGTGACACTGTCATATTGCGACACATTGACGATCTAGCTGCCACTTTAGTGACACTGTCAAACCAAGACACCTTGGTGATCTAACTGCCACTAATATTAAACTGTCTGATCGCGCATCCTCGCCATCCTTTTAATCAAGGTTTATGGTGGTACATGTAGGCCTCTAATCTGCATAATCGTCCAAATGATATTCCGCGAAATGATCGTCATTTACCAACTCATTTTGCAGTACTTAATCTGTGTTTCAATACATAGAGTTAGTAGCATTAGGATTATGGTGTTGAACGCCACTTTCAACAATGTTTCAGTTATATCGTGGGGGTCAGTTTTATTGGTGGAGGAAACCGGAACACCAAGAGAAAACCACCGACCAGCCGTAAGTCACTGACAAACTTTACCACATAATGTTGTATCAAGTAGACAGAGAAAACCACCGACCTGCCATAAGTCACTGACAAACTTTATCACATAATGTTGTATCAAGTAGACAGAGAAAACCACAGACCAGCCACAAGTCACTGACAAACTTTATCACATAATGTTGTATCAAGTAGACAGAGAAAACCACCGACCAGCCACAAGTCACTGACAAACTTTACCACATAATGTTGTATCAAGTAGACAGAGAAAACAACCGACCAGCCACAAGTCACTGACAAACTTTACCACATAATGTTGTATCGTGGTGTTAGTAATAACAGTAACTGACTCTTACATTGTCTTGTTTATATAGTGTCATCATAAGATGATTAATAAGCTGCAGATTTCCAGTCCTTAATGTTATACATTCTCCGGATCCTATCTTCTCTGCCTCATGAATAGTCAAAATGCACATTCAAAAAATGGTTTACACATGTTCTCATCTCATTTTGTGGAGATATCAGATATTCTAAATTCACAATGACTGAAGAATAGCGTACATAGAGCATTATGACGGAAATATAAAGACAGAAAAATAACGGAGATAAAACAGGAGGACGGAACAATAAAAATGTGCAAGAAAGTTGCACGTAGTTAATTGAAGAACGTCAAAACGTAGAATAAACAAAAACAAACATGTTGAATGAGAAATAGAATAGGCCAACAACACTGCATAACAAACATGTTGAATGAGAAATAGAATAGGCCAACAACACTGCATAACAAACCGTGTACCAGCCTGACAATGAAGTGGTATCTTATAAGACACATAGGATGTAGCAAATAATTAATTGCTTTAAACTTGTATCATAACATAAATATTACCTATAGGTACACCTTACTTCCTATTTTGTTCTCTCTGTTCGCCCTTACATTTTTTGCACAACAAAATGAAATGGAATCTAGTGCACTACTGAGAGTAATCGTCGATATTGGTGCCGTAGATATAATCCGATGCCCCGATAATGCGTTAGTCTGACAGTCCAATGGTTCGTTGATCTGACAATCTGACAAAAATCAATCTTCACAAAGTTTTGCTGAAGAAAACGTAATGATTGCCATTGTGAATTTGCACATCTTTCTATTTTCACGCAATTTTTGAAACCTTTCCCAGGAAGAGAGCGGTTCCAACCAATTAACTCCTGGATCCGCTATTGATATTCGTTTTATCTCCACTAACTCTAATCTTTATTAGCACAAGATACATTCATATATGTGTTGATTTGAATTAGATTACGAACACAATCAATGTGGTAACCGTTAGGTTCTATAAAATTTTAATTTATAAGATATTGTCACGCAACTATCAAGCTAAAATTCTGCTATACAAGTTGAAGTTAAACCCCAATAAATTAATCCCACCTAAATACACAATATATATATGGAGCGGATGTGGTCGAGTGGTCTAGAGCGCTGGACATATGGCTAAGCGATTGGTGCTGCAGTGTATCAATAGTGTGAGTTCAAATCCCGTCGAGGGAAGAACACAAATTTGACAGCTCAAAAATCTAATTCTAACACTGTTTGGTTTAATTTTCAGACGTATATATA